>VYZM01014754.1:1068-23862 GCA_013398915.1 Dromas ardeola
CCTTCACCAACATTATTCTTCAGCACTAGTCTTTTGTCAGTGGCACAGTGCAGAGATTGACTTTTCAGGGTTTGGACATAAACAACAGTCGCTTACTGTTCATTCATACACTCTTCAGTTGCCCAGGTGCCTGCCATGGTCTGCTGCTAGATGCGCGCTTGGGAGAGCGTTCAAAGTTTTGTTTTCAATAGTTACTTCTTATTTCATCTGGACTCTACTTCTGCCGATGCTGGGGACGTAGTAAACGTCACCGAGAGCAGACCATTCCTCCAGAGCTAGATTGCACATTGCCTGTTACCAGATGTTTCAGCAGAAGTTACAGGAAGACCAGTAGTGGACACTTAAAGAAGAATGTACCTATGGGAGACACTTACTGTTGGCTTCCCAATGCTAAAGATGGCTTTTTACACACAAGTATCCTGACCTACAGTTTTTATCCTGCTAAAGACAGCTGTAGATGTCTGCATTATTTTTCTTATAATGGAGTGGTAATTTATGGCAACAACTTCCACAAATTTTTAACTGTGGAAAGAGATTTTGGGGACAGGAGAGTGTCAGGTTATTGCAATGGAATTTCAATAACTGACTTTTAGGTCTTTCATTAACAGAAAGGGTTAATAGCTATTCCATTCATTGCTTTCTGTACATGTGCCATGTTCTCCTTAGTTAACTTCTCTGAAGTTGTTTCTCTTTCCAGCGCTTTGCATGATGACTTCCCATGTTCATAATTGTTACTATTTTCTGGATTTTTTTTTTTTCCCCCATTTCCATTGCATGTTTTTAAGGGGTGAAGGCATACTGTTGGCATGCCCTTACTCAGTAAAGTAATTGGAAAAGTCTGTAAGTCCGATGCCCAGACCTACTAAGAATCCTTTAAAGGTGAAAAACAGGCTGTTTTTTGTCAATGATTAGCATTTTTGTAAATGTAATCATACATGAAGCCACACTGAAAGACAAAAGTCTTAAGAGGATTGAGGGTTTTGGTCTCGTTTCCTACCTGGCATTAGAAGCAGTCATAGAAACTATTCGGCTCTTTCTTCTAAATAACATATTAACATTTGCTGTCAGAATCTTTGCTTCTTAGTACCATTAGCATTTACAAACAGGAATTGCTTTCAGTGCCAAAGAACTAAAGAAAGAAAACTTTTGGCTATTGGGGGGAAAAAAGTGTATTTTATGAGCTCAAGAATAGGCTTCACTTGACAGCGCACCTTTCTTCATCAGATATAAACTGTTCCCTACCTATTTTTTTTTTAAACTGCATTTTTGCTTTAAATAGAATTTTTTTCCAGAATCAGAAATAAAAGCCACATCTTCTCATCCTCTTAGGCATTTGGAACAGACATTACAGTACAGGATTGTGTGACACGTAAAAGTAATACTTGTACCCTGTTTGATGAAGGTGCTACAGTTTATTTATGTGGCTATTTCTGTGTCATATCAGTCAACAAAAGCATATTCAGAACTTGCTGTTAATGACTCAAAGCTCTCACATCTTACTGATGGTAGTGCAAATTGAATATTCCCATTCTAAGGTGAAAATTCTAGTGTTTATCACATAGGAAAGTGAAAATAACTGAAATACGGAAATACAAAGCATGTTTTTTTCCTAGTGTATTAGATTTCTGAGCTCTGAAGACCAGCCTGTGTTTTACTGGAAGTCCAGTTGAACGTCAGTTGCCTCAGAGACAAGAGATTATTCTGTGGGGGCAGAAAGGTCAGGTACTGCCTGTCCTGGTTTCTTTCCAGTACAGTATTTCTCTCCACTCTGCCTTTCCTTGACCCTACACTTACTTTGAAATGTCAGTCTCTTCCATCCTCCCTAATCAATCAAAACTTTGATCATTTTGAAGAGATTGATGAGAGTTCAGGTACACATTAGCAAGCATGGTTGTAAATCTATAAAGTATCTGTCTTGCTTATAAAATTGAAATATGAAGCAAACTCTTAAAAACTCCCCAAAACTTTTATGTATAAGCACAGCGCATGATGTATCTCATCTTTAAGTAATGATCCTGTGCATTCCATGGTTTTTTTGAAGAAGTAAGGTAGTAGAACATGCTAGAGCCTTGAAGGAACAGCAGGACACACTATACTAATTGTTACACGAGCATTTTAAATGGAAAAAAAATGTACTTTAAGAGTGTGTTATAAGCTGTTTACTTTAAAAATGAAGAGGCGTGTGTAAGATACACAGAACATGTATGTATCTTGTATGTGTATATATCATCGATCAGCTTCCAGGCTTCCAAGAAACATGTTGTCTTTACAAGTATGTGATACTTTTAGCATGTTGAGACTTGTGATCAAGCATGGTGGTTATGATTAGATAAATGTTAGGAGTTCACTTTGTGCGTTCTGTGGAAGAGGAATAGAAAATGGTACTTAGCAAAAGCAATACTAAGACCTGACCAGTGGATGCTGTAAGTGACGTTCACTGTCGTGTAACAAAAGGGTGACTGTTGCTTGGGTCTGAAAGAGGTAATTATACATTTAGGGGAAAAAAGTTGGAGAGTTACAGTTGCTGTATGAAAGTCCTCGGTATTACGTCATGTCATAAATTCAAAAATGTTCCATTGCAACAGCACATTCAGTGTTCTTGTCTGGGGAAAAATTGTTTTGGGTACAGAACTTGCCTCTGGCACTTGCCCTTTTTATGGTCATTGTATGGTTTTGCCTTAATTGACATAAAATACATATACTGTAGGTCAAGATTATCTACTTGGATAGTCAGCTTTATTTGTCTGTCTTGGTTTCAAAAGGACTCGGTAATCATTCAGCATTTTCATTACTAGTTTGATACCAAAATGAATTTAAAACTTAATTTTCCTAAAGAGGGGTTGTGCTGGGTTCCCCTAATTTCCTCTGCATGGAAGATGTTTTTGTCTGGAATGAACCGGGAGTTCTAAGATTGCAAGCTTGTGGATGTTCATTCTTATTTAATTGTATGGCTCTTGCCTATTTCTTTTATCAAATCAGGAGCATGCTTGCTTTTATTTTTTTCTCTGTGAAATTCACGCATGCAATATGTACCTGGATGGAAGGTGAATGCGGCGATAGAACTGCGTGATTTCAATTGACTTAGTATCTTGCCTACAGATTCTTAATTTTTTATTCTCACTTCTCTTGGCTGAACTTGTTCTTAACCTTTCATTTTGACTTCAGTATAGGAATTTTTATAAGAAGTGATGGTTTTAGCCTGGCAGAGTCCCTCATCCCTCCACCTATTTATTCAAATGGCAGAATGAACCGGACCACTTGGAGTACGGTGGAGGAAGGGAAGCAGCGCACCAGATAATACAGCAGAGGAATCACACCTTCATTTGACAGATGTCTTCTGTTTTCTTGGCCAGGCAGAGGAAGATTGGAACAAAGGGGTTTCCTCCTCAATAATTATTAAACTTCCTTGCAGTCTTCAGAGCCTCTTCCCCCGCCCCCCCCCCCACTTCTCTCTCCTTTTAACTGAGCAATTTGAACTGATTTTTTAGGAACCTGCAGATGTCATTCTGGAGGTCAGGAAGGAAATATTTCACTTTAGGTCAAATTGATGGAGGCTTGTGATGTTTTCTCATAATTTTTGCTGCATCCCAGGTAGAATAATAGGTTTTGAAAGAAAAAACACAATGTAACTGGGAGAGCTCAGTGTGTTGATACTTTGAAGACTGGGTCTTTTTTCCCTTATTTTTTTCCCTGTGCCTGCAGTACCACTGTTAATGTACGACAGGAATTATGAAATACAGAGTAATAATCTTTAAGGTGCTCTCTGAAGGAGTTATTCTTCCGAAGACCAGCTTTTTTAAGTATTGCAGGTATATGTGGCTGTGGCCTCAGTCATGTAACGTAAGGACCATTATACATGCTTGAAGTTTTAAAACTGTTTGTGTCTCTGGCTTGTCTTCACTGCCATAGGTTTGCGATCTGTCCTTCAGCCTGAAGAAAATGCTGATCCGACATAAGCTGACTCACAACCCCAATCGACCGATGGCAGAATGCCAGCTTTGCCACAAGAAGTTTACAAGAAATGACTACCTCAAAGTGCATATGGAAAATGTCCATGGTGAAACTGACAGCTAATGACGGCGTGTGTGAGAATGGATCTCGTGTTCCAGTGTGCTCCATTTGTATGTGTACAAACTCCAGACTTCTCACCTGCCTTGTAAGCGTAGTCAGGAGAAACAACTGTAATGTGTTCACGTTCTTTTTCCTACTTTTTTTTAAATCTTCTAGTGGGATAAAAACCAAAGCAGGACACTCACCTAACGTAAATCATGGCTTGAAAATACAGAAGTTGAAGACCAAAGAACTTTGGGAAAATTTTATCCTCATTAAAAAAAAAGGTGTGGGAGGGAAGCTTTACGCAAACTTCACCTTCTCAATTACAGCCTTAGAAACTTAGATGTTGGTAGCATTACCTGGACGTTTAGAACTGAACCCTTGGCTGGCTGCAACTGTATTTCTGTATCTAAGCTTCGAGACTCCATTAAAATTCTTCAATTTGAAACCATGCAGAATTTTGTCATTCTAATTGACTGCTGATTGCATCCAGGCATATTTTATTCAGATCTTAATTCTGCATTTTGTTATAATATGATTTTGTCTGATTTTATTTACAGCTTTCTCATTACTAGATGAAACTCATTAACTTGAACTGGTTCTTGAGATGCCAAAATGTATGGGTGCAGAAACTGTGGAAATCTGTCACGATAAGTATTTCTGCATGAGCATTGAGGAGGATGTATTTCTTCTGGTTACATGAAGCAAGACTGAAGTGAAAACTTTGAGCAATTTACTTAAGAACTATATTCACACTCATCATTGTGACTGGCAAGGCAAGGGAAAAGACATCTTAACAGAGTGGTTTGAGCAGCTACAGTTACCTAGTTAATGCGTATTTGATTTCCTGGTGAATCGCTGGTTCCCAGAGTGTTTCTTCCTGCTGAATCAGATGCCCTGGGTTGGGTTTTTTCATCCCACTTAACTACCTGTGTCGTCTTATTTCTATTAATGAGCACTGGGAAAAATACTGCTTTACAACTAAGTAACAATCAAATTCTTCATGTTATCAGGTTGCGTTGTTTACTGCAGTGAAACTCTTGAAAAGAGTTCTCACAGGCCCTCTCGTACCGCAGCTAGATAACCAAGAAGTTTTTATCTACAAGGACAGTCAAGCTGTAACTTGCATGTGAAATTCCTGAGTTATCAGCAGTTAATATTAAGGCTGTGTCATTAGTAAACTGTCTTGTATTTATTTTGGACCTGTCAGTGTTTTGTACAATGAACTTGCATTGGGACATCTTGCTTCTAGCTTTCTTGGGAAAAGAATTCAGCTTCTTTCTGAACTACTGCGGAGACAATTATGCTGAAATGAGCAGCATAATTCTTTATCTCACAGTAGAATCTCTACTCAAAACTGTTTATCACATGGTAAATTTTCTACTCAGCAGAGCAAAAAATAAATAGCAATAGTAGTATTGCTAGTGATGGAAATAGCTAGCAGTAGAAAGTGTTGATATATTTAGTGATTAACACTTCCTTCCTTCTCTACTAATAGTTTGGATCCTGTTCTGCATGGACATCTGTATGTTACATGTTCAGTTTTGAGACCCGACACTGGATCCCAATAGTAATCTTTTCCAAAGCCATTACTTCTCTCCAAAAAATAAGCAGAAGACACACTTTGTTTTTCTCAGAAGCTGAAGAAGGCATGCCGCTAATAGGGGTAATTACAATTACAGGGTCTGTATTTGGAGGGTGTTAGTTCTTTTTAGGAAGCCTCCTGTTTTGTTATGAGACTGTTTGTCTCCAACCTCCTTTCTTTTCTTTTGGAAGCCTATAACACTCCATGACAACAAACTAACAAGTTTACAGGTGTCCTTCCTACTTACAAGGAAGTTGTACACTCAAGTTTCCAGGTTGCATTTCTTAACAAAACCAGGTCACTTACTGCTAGCAATTCTAACAAAGTTTATCAGGGACAAGCAGGAACTGTCACTGTTTTCAACATTATAGAAAACTTCGAAGTGATGTCTTCCCCTTTATTTCAAAGGTCCTAGGCTGATCTGAATCGAGGAAAGAATAAAGCATAGTAAAGCAATAGAGATATGGTCTGGACCGTAATGTAGTTGTATAAAATAGATGACAGCAGTTACGTCGATGTAAATTCATATGAAGAGGATCCTGGAGAAGACCTGCATATGGAGAACCCAATTTCATATAATGTTCTCTCATGAATCGGTTCAGTGTGGAACAAGTGACTTCAGCGTTACGCTGGTGTGTGACAGAAAAGCCTTATCACTACAGGTATGTGTTATGTTATAACCTCCATGGTGTTATGTAACAGCCTCTGTGCTCTTTTTAATTTTAATTAAATATTGAACTTATTTTCCTATATTTTTAGTAGTTTTTCACAGTAATAGTTTTGAAGGCAAACTGCATTGTTGATGTTTCACGAATTATAATTATTCAGTAACACTTGACTATTTTATTGCATTCAGTTTGCCTGTTAAAATGAATATCCTTAATTGTTTCTAAACTCTTTAGGACTCCTGCAGATTTTGAAGGAGAAGTCTAGTTATGAATATTTCACTTGTTTGTGACAACCACCTCTGTGTAAAAGCTAAGTCATCTTCATGCTCTTTTTTTTTCCTGAGAGGTATGTGAAACTTGGGAGTCTTTGCCAGCTCCATACAAGTCATTTGTTCATATAAATAAAATATATTTATTGTATATGTGTAAGACAAATATAGTAGAAATAGGGATTATAAAGTTGAGTAAAGAATACTTCCTCTCTTCATTTGCAGAGCTTTTGTCAGAGAGTTTATCAGACTAGTATGTTTCTAGGTTAGGAGAACTTTAACTTATTGCTACAGTTATGATAAAAATTACTGTAATTTAAGTGTTCAGGTAGCAAAATCAATCAATACCATATACTGAGATGTCTGATAGTGTCTCAGCTGTATGTTCTTTATTGGAGAATTAGGTTGGTGACTTTTTTTGACGTGTCTGGGGTGGGACGACATTGCAAAGCTGACTTTTTTGTTTGCATTTTTGACATCAATAAAAATAAAGAATTTAGTCATAGGAAAATTTGGATGATAATTTTTTATATTTTTCTTCCTTTATATTTTTCCTTCTTCCATTTGGTCAATGCAAACTGAGGCACAGAGAACAGCAGGAGGAAAAAAAAAAAAAAAAGGAAAAAGTTCACAAGTGAGGAATTTTTTTAAGCAGTCCTTAAGGGACAATGCTATTAAAGCACAAAGAAGACAATCCTTTTTTGGAAAAAAAAAAGGGATAATATATATTACATATTTTGCATAGGATTTTTGACAGAGGTCTTTGCTGCAAAGTTATTTTACATGTTTAGAATTAATAACTGTATTTGAGAAAAATAGGTAGTTACAGAAAGTCAGTACAAGAAGAGGAGAATGTACTTTGTTTTAATTATTGCTGGATAAATTAAAATATGGTTCTTAAGATTAATCATGGTGTACGTAACCAATAGCAGCAATTAACTAACTGAAGCTTTGATCTTGTTAATGGCTTCAATAGAAGAAGGATCAATGACCTTCCCATAAAAGACCTTCATGGGAAATGCAAGAAGTAGTTGCAGGAAGCTGAAGCCCAGCTCCAGGTGATGACTCTTCCATCGTGTCCTCCAGGAACTTTCCTTGTGGAGCTAAAGCAGCTGCAGATCTGCCTGAGCTCCTGCAGAGCCAGCACCTCGCTCCCCAGCTGCAGGTGTTGCCCTGGCAAGAACCTCTCTGTTCTTTCCACGAGGTGCTGGAATTTCTCGCAGTTAGAGGTAATATGATTCGGATTACTGAATTCATGGGTGGTAAACTGTACAACTGAGTTTACATGCAATGCAGATTTACCATTATGTAATATTTCTATTTGGTCATAGGTTTCTTAAAAAAGGAACATCAAAAAACCCAACAAACAACGCAAAAGCAAAGAGAAATACTAAACCAACAAACCCTTCTCGTTTGAGCTAAAATTTCCATTGACAGTCTCCCATTTGGTATTACCTTTGGAAAAAGATAGAGAACATTCCCTTCAGCTCATTTTGAGAAATTGAAAGCTGTTAGTTTAAAGGTAATTGGTATTTTGTGTGTATGCGTGTGTTAGTATGTTTGTTTTGCTTTACTGTCTGCTTTGACAAACTAAGAAATTGAATCATTAGTTAAAATACTGAGTTTTCTGTGGTAAGTTGTACCATGCAGAGTAACATGAAAAGTTGGAGATATTCCTGAAATAATGCGTAATCACTGAAATTTTAGAAGGCTGTTACTTCTCCACCACCACCACCCCCCGTATAATTTTCTGCAGATCATAACATTCAATTTCTTCACTTTATTTTTCCATTACAGCTAACTCCTCTGGGAGAGAACTCCATCTCTGATTTTAGGAACAGCAACAAACTCGCCTTGTTCCTTTTGCTTTCCATTCTGATCAGGTTTACGGCCATAAAGCTGATACAAATCATCAATATGATAGCATTAGCAAGTGCAAAGTATATTATAATTCTGTTTCTATTATGAGAGCGTGAAGGACTTGATGCATCCTTTAGTTTCCACTAGCAAGTTAGAAGTCGGACAAAGGAGGAAGTAATGTAAGTTAACGTGTGTTCTTGACATTTTATGTTGTTGTATTTGAATGTACAGACGTAGTGTAATCAAAGCAATTTGCATGTTCTGTGAGTTAATTTGTGATGTTATAAGAATATGTTTCTGTTCTGTGTTTTAAATTGCAACATTTAATGCCGTGCATTTGTGTTAATATGTACCAATACCATTATTCTTCAAAGACCTCTAACTATAGTTTAGTTTAAATTTTCAGCTTAGAAGACATAGCCTAATAATCCTTCTAAAGCATAATTTTTGGAGGTGGAGGAGCTCAGTGTGCCGTTTTCAGTGTACTACCAGGTTATAATAAAACCTTTTAAGTTCAGTTACATAAATACTCGTTGCACAAAAGTATAGGGTTTCCCTTCACGGTGAGATTTGAAATCTGTCTATTTATTTTTTTTAGGCTAGTGCTAGCTCAGAATATGATAGCAGTTACAGCTGTAAAGCTGTATTCTTCAACACATTTGAATTCTGACAGCATATTTTTGTCTCTTGTACATACTGTGGCACACCAAGAAGATGGAGTAGTTTAAGGATGCACAGTAACAGCTGAAAAGTTGTCACTGATAAACAGTTTCCTTGACCTGGAAAATTATTTGTTGAGCATTTCAACCTGGGACTGCCAGTCTTAATTTTATTTAATAGCTATTGTCAATTTTTTTCAGTCTATTTTATCTCCCATCCTCGTTCCCTTGTAAGCTGGTACTGAATCCGTAATATCCTGTGAAGAAGGGCAGCCAGTAAACTGGCAAACTCAGTGTTTGCAAAGCACGTGCTGCTGTGCTGTGTCACTTTCACTGAGCCCTATTTCTTATAGAATAGCTTGGGTTGGAAGGGAGCTTTAAAGGCCATCTAGTCCAACCACCCTGCAGTGAGCGGGGACATCTTCAACTAGATCAGGTTGCTCAGAGCCCATCCAACCTGACCTTGAAGGTTTCCAGGGATGGGGCATCTGCCACCTCTCTGGGCAACCTGGGCCAGTGTTTCACCACCCTCATTGTAAAAAATTTNCCGTTTTTTCCCCCCCTCAATATAAAAAAAAAAAAAAAAAAAAAAAAAAAAAAATCTTCCTTCTATCTAGTCTAAATCTACCCTCTTTTTGTTTAAGACCATTACCCCTTGTCCTATCACAACAGGCCCTGCTAAATAGTCTGTTCCTATCTTCTTTATGATGCCTCTTTAAGTACTGGAAGGCCGCTACATGGTCTCCCAGGAGCCTTCTCTTCTCCAGGCTGAATGACCCCAACTCTCTCAGCCTGTCTTTATTTAGGAGAAGTGTTCCATCCCTCTGATCGTTTTTGTGGTCCTCCTCCGGACCCACTCCAACAGGTCCACGTTCAAGCAGCCGTGCGTCTTTGAGTTTGCTGACCTCAGCTACCTTTCATGTTACAACGGGAATGTGATCAGAGGCTGAGCATGACATAAAACTCTCATCACCCTCCAGTAACGAAAGAAACCAGGGGAAGAACAAGTGGAGGAGAGACTTTTGATGGTCCTTTTGTCTCCGTGGACTCTATCTGAGGTAGGCAAGAAAATATAGATATATTTAGATTTAGATGCCTACCATCTTTCTACCATATACACTGAAATCTCAGATGGGTTTTTTTCAAAGGAAGAAAACGAAACATCCTGGTGTTAGTCTAAAACCGTGAGACCCTTCCAGCAACTATCCCAAAGAAAACCTGGAGTTAGGCATTGTTCTTTAGTAAAGAGAAAAGTAGTAAGAATTGCCACTGAAACAGTGTTATCTCACAAGTGTTTCAGACATACACATATGCATAAACTGTTATATAGGTCAGATATATAAAAGACAGTCTAGCCTGAAAAGGTGAGATCACAGCTTTGTACAGCTCTGAAGCCTGATTCTCTGTGTGCTCCTGGAAATCAGTGGAATTTAAGTAACTTTTGGAATTTTATTGCATTCTAAAGGATTTTCTTGATAGGATGTCCTCGTAAACAGGAACTCGGTTCTGTACAAATACAAGCATGGATGGAAAATAGTTGCTCTCTGAGTCAATAGAGTGATTTGAGTGCAAGTGAGAAGAGAATTGAAATCTTTATTTTTAAAAGTAGAACAAATTACACTAAGCTGAGAAGACATTTTAATAGAGCTATGGCTTCTGAGACTTTTTCCCTTTCTGGAACAAGCATGAGGCCTAGGATAGAAGGTGCCTGGGGAACTCTGAAGCATGTGGGTATTATGTTCCAGGATCTGCTTCTTGACTGTTGCCACGTGGAAAAACTACTATATGTCTGTTTTCCTCTTTCTCTTTCATCACTGCTTTCTTCCTAATTAGCCCCTGAGCTCTTAAAGACAAAATGTCTCACTTCTGCTCATATAGCCACTTGCCTTTTCTTAGTTACTGAATGGCGTAGTAATAATAGGACCATTGCTTGCTAATTACTGACGGGATAGTAGGACCCGATGGGGAAACCAGTATTTGAGAACTGTGAATTTAATGTGGCTACAAATAACCAGAAAATGTCCCAGCTTTAATTCGATATTTCTTTTGTGTAAAAAAAAAAAAAAAAAAAAAAAAACCTAAANAAAAAAAACACCTGAAACAAACAAATAACAACAACAAAAACCCCCCACAAACCAAAAATGAAAACCAACCAAACCAACACACAACAAAACAAATTATTCAGACAAAATTATAAACTTTTATTAATACGTCGTGTGGGTTCTGTGTAAGATTAATTTCCCCTGAGACATACCCATCTTGCATCATGAGCAAATGCATGGTTAGCTTTGGAATTTCAGCAGTTGAGCAATACAGTTAACTTAAACAGCTATGCTTCAAATATCATTGATCACATGTTCATAGCCTTTAGCTATAAAATCCTTGAAGTAATGAAAGTGTCTCTTGGTGTGTTTGTACAGCAGGTAGTATCAGGTTGATCTGGCAAGTAGTAAACTCTGAACAACTGGTTCACAATTTTCTCGTTCCATTTGTTGCATGGTGAAGCAACCATGTTGTTTGAACAATAATTGAAGAGAGGTTGTTTTCATTTCTGTTTTTCTTTGAGAAGGGCATTCAGCAAAAAGGAACCATTAGTAAAAGTTGTTTGGGGGTTGGTTTGGGGTTTTTTTTGGTTATCCTTCTACAAGGAAAAGATTGTAAGCCCTTAAATCCACAAGTTCATTTCCAGTTTAACAGCTGTTCAAACAAAACTGGGAGGGAGTGCTGCAACAGGTAACATTGCTGCTGGATTAGAGACCTTCATTGCAGCATTATCCAGGTTAACTCTCTGGTACTAATATTGTGGTCATTTTCTGTGTCATGCCTCACACTTTAAAATATTCTTTCACCAACTTTATCTGCCAAGTTCAAGGTGGATCATAAATCCACTTGGTAAGTCAAGAAGCACCAAAGTTATTTCATAAAATGTCATCTTTTTTTCTAAATGCTTTAACATGGAAGTCCATTTGTCTGGTAACATGCTGACTTATAAATAACCTGTTAACTACCATGGTAAAACTCAGAAGAATTCTTCTCTACGTTATCTTCTACATCTGTATGCAATTTCTTCAGTTCCATAGTAAGTAGACTGGGGATTGAGTCTGCTAAGATGAAATAGTAAAAGCCCTTTGGGCACAGAAGAAAAAAAAGTGATTGTAGATCTCACTTTTACTTTATTTTCTTCCTTTTATCACTTAGAACTAAATTATTAAGAACTTAAGAATAGTAAAACTAAGGTTGAAAGTATGTATTTAATCAAATTCAATCTAGAAAATGCAAGAGGAGGTCGAATTATTAAATTTAAACTACAGTAATCTTTACAAAAAGACAAGATACGCATTTTTTGTTTGTTTATTGCAGCTTGCTATTTTTAACCAGGGCTACGTGCTGCCTTTCCTTCCTGGTTTTAAGCACATAGTTTAGTTTTTGATAACTAAATCTTGTCAGATGACACTAACAGCTTGTGTAGAGGACGTTTTCTACTGTTCTGCTTTTACAGAAAGAAAAGGTTGTTGAATTACTCCGTTATTCTAGGCAAAGGGTGCCAAGGCCTGAGCTTTTATATTCTTTCTTGCGACTTGAGCAGCCTTAGTCACATAAGAACACCTTCTGTTAAATCTCTTCCTATACTTTTGTTTTCTAAACTCACTCTGTATCTCTGAGAGAAAATCCTGTGGGTTTTTTTAGTGATCTGGCCTGAGAGTCTTCCTCAAATGAGTGCAATGGAAAGTTTCTTCTGCCTTGAGGGTAGTTGTCAGTAAGCCAAACAGGTGAAGTTATCCCTTTCTAAACTATCTCCTCACCCAGGTCCAAAATACTTGTGTTGGGGTGTCAGGGCTAGGTTTAGCTCTTCAATACAGAAGACGACCATAAGATCAACAAGCCCTCTGCTAGTGCTATGAATGAGGCCATCTGTACTGACCCACATGAGAAAGCTTCTGTACGTTCTTCTGCCCACTCCTTCACCGTGCAGCAAGGATGGCTGGAAGCAGCGATTTGTTCTCCTTGCTTTGATACTTTTCATCAGCTTAGTAATTATAGGAAGTTAAGTAAGGTTTGAATGTGGCCTCAGAATTCAAATGAGAATTGAAGTGGAAAAAGCTATGAAATGAATGATTTGGACTTTTGTTTTTGCTTTCCTGATTCTGAAAATTGGTCTGTAGAAAGCAGGTCTGCTCTGCCACCGCAAAACCGAGCATCTCTCAGCTAATCGCTGGAGAGATGGCAAAGGGGCTGCCTGTTCGTTAAGAGTTAGCTGTTCTCGGCCAGATGGAAAAAACGCTATGATTGGTATGCAAGTTTAATGGTTTCTTTTTAAACTTAAAGAATTAATGGTCTGTCAGAAGGAAAATAAAAAAAGTGTTGTTTTTCTATGGTATAAATTAGTGCATTTGCTTTGTACCAGAATGGTACCTTTCTGCTGTATATTTCGGTGATCTACTCTTTCAGCTGAGGTTGTCTAAGTTTTTTTTTTAAATCGGCAAGTATTACAGAGAATTATCATTCTTAAATTTCAGTCTAGTACCTACCAGCCATGTGATTGCTTGTAGTGAACAAGGTTCTATTTTCTGAGTCATATTATTGTAAGGACTGTACTATATATATATATTAGTAGATCTTTATCTTTTTGGATGAGCTCATGACTTGATTTCTTTGTAAAAGACTAACAGTAGAAGACGGTATTTTCCCATTCATCCATGTCCCCTTCATCAATATTAAAATACCATCAGTAAGCAGAAATATGGTTCCTAGCCAGTAAAGCAACTAGTTTCCAGTTAAATGTTACTAGGCAAGATTTTTCCAGAAAGATAAAATTAATAGTCAGATTGTGGAGTCTGTAGTCATGATTGTAAATTGTTACCCCTGAGCATAGTACTGATGATTTTCTCAAGTTATGACCTGTTTGCTAGCAGACTTCTTTCATAATTGCTGGTAACTTCCCTTGTGAATATGAAAGCCCAGTCAGTAGTTGGTTCTGTAATTGCAAGTTTCCTGTGGGTTAGTTGTGCTGTTTCCTAAATTAGAGTCCAGCAAGGTCTGCTCAGGATATGGGCTACTGTCATGTCCACAAGGTGGGTGTTCATTTTAGTTACATGGTTCCATCTCTTTATCAATCGACGATAAATACTTAAATGTTTTGCTTCAAAAGATATTTTCAGAAAGATAAAAACAACTTATGAAAACACTTACTCGAAAAGAATTTAGAGCTGCATATTTGCCGTGTGCTCAAAATGGCTGTGGCATTTGCTTTTGCTTTTTCTAAAAGCAGATCCTGGCTGAATAAAATGACTGTTTTTACCATCTCTTTTTCCTCTCAGTGTCCCTAAGGACATGTTTTGAGAAGACCCAGACATAAAGAACAACATTTTTTAGAAACCAAGCAAAATAGATCACAGATGAATCCTTCGGTCTATATTCCATTTCAGGGTTAGGTGAATCCACAGCTGCTGCAGATTTTAGCAATATATAGTCTGAGAAAACTGAAAATGTTTTCTTGTTCTCATCTCATACTTCCTTAATTGTGCTTTGGGAAGTTGATTTATACTGGTGTAAGAAAAATAATTCACTAGAGTCAATACATATGCAAGTGTATGGTTATGGAGTTCACTGTTTACAATAGGCACAAGCAATATATTTAAGGTAAAAAGTTTACATCTGTATGTATGCATGCACATACCCAGGTCAAAATGGTATGAAGGGGATGTTATGAATAGGACTTAAGTTTTACATAATGATCGAACAAGACAAATCAGGTCCACCTTTATATCGGAAAGGATGAAAACCTGCTCTGCGTCTTAGGCTGAGAACAGTCTGTCTCTGCCTTGTGCCTGTGAGGAAAAGCTGACAGTAGTAAGAAGGCCTTTCATTGATGAGGTTCATTGAACAACCCGTTAATGGAACACAGGATATGTGTTTCATACATTTATTTCCTTGTCCACAGACTAACAGAGGCATCAGTGTGTATGAATAGATTTCTCCAAAGTGTGAGTTACACATCTAATTTATATTGACCCCGTGGCTTGGATTCCCAAAATAGCTACATTGGAGTCCTTACTCTAATGGAGAAGAGTGAAAACACGTTTTTCATCTTCTAGATGATTATAACATTAGTAGAGAGGCTGCAGTGTGCAGGTTTCTCTAGTATCTAATTGCGTCCTTAATTGAGAACCACAGAGAACAGGATTTAGAGTAGAGAATTGCTGATCGGGTAGGTGCTTACCTGCTTTGAAATGAAGTACCTAATCATTCTTCTGGCTTTGTACTGATTACATGAGACAACTTCCCTCTTGCACTTTGTTTTCGTGTACTTTCCCCGTGTTTTACGAGATGGATCTTGGTGTCTATTTTGGGACTGTAGATTCTGCTGGGTGAAGGAATGTCTGGGAGTAAATCTATTTATGGCTGTAGTCCTGAATACTCAAATGTCTTTTGAAAATTGGTTGTAGGCTTCCAACTCGTGACAATTTTGTCCTGTCAGCAAGCAGCATGAGATACTGTATGTGAGAAGCCAAACTCTCCATTTGCAGCTCTATTTGAGTTGGGCTAGCTGTTGTACAAACTGATCGCATCACTGCCAAGCTGAGGATGCAGGCTTCCTCTGGGTGTTTTTAAAAGTTACTGTATCATTGGCAGCGATTAATGACTTTCCAGCTGAAATCAGTGAACAAATATGAATGACTAAATTGTGGTCATTTTGATTATCTGTGGAACCAAAGCAGGCCAGTTTCGGTACAAATGAGGAATTGTCTGAACCTGTTTGATAGGATTTGTATTGTCACCATATGACAAGGTTATCTGTTTAAGTAAATGCAGTCAGGAATCTAAATGCAATTATGAATGTAATTTCCCCTAGTAAATGGTCAAATGGTCCTATTAAAAAAAAAAAAAAAAACCCACACTCCAAAATAAAAAAACACAACACCCCTTCACCCCTATGTGCTACAGAACAGTAGGGTCTTGAGCTTCTTCTTACCTAGTGTCTATGTGTGTCTCTTTTATATTCATCGGTTTACCTATGCTTCTGCCCTCTTGTGGATTTTAAATGTATTAAGTAGTGTAGATTTATATTATTATCCAGGTTTTAAGACTACAGGTCTTTGTAATGATCTAGGACTAATTATCTAGAAAAAATACGACATGGGAGTGCATGTTCTAGGATGTTCTGCATTTCTTCTGAGTGCATTGTTTGACTAAAAGAATTGTTCTATCTACCCTCTGGTTTGGGAAGTTCTTTTGTTCTGTTTTTAACCACGTTTATCAAACTGGCATAGCTGCCAGATCTTTTCCAAGTTGTTCTCTTTTCTCATCCTCCTGCTGTCACACAACTGCTCTTCAAATTTGACTTTCTCAGAAAACGTGAGTTGAAAGATAATGACAAGGCACATGAAATACCACGGATTTATTCAGAGCTTTGGGAACTTTTTCTGAGGTCATAAGGTGAACAGATCAGAGCCTTCTACAACATAACACTCTGCCAATGCTACCTGTAATTTCTGTCTAAAATATCGCTGTGTGTGCAGAAGTAGTAAATTGCTTTGAAGCTGGAGGCCAGGGATCACTCCCTGTGCTGAATACAGCCCAGGAGGATTAGCTTGTGTAAGCCTGCAAGGTAGAATGTAGTAAATAATGCATAAAAACGGAAATTCGGGCCCAGATATTCAAAAAATGATGTATACATTCAGTGGTTTTCTGAGTCATTCAAATTGCCTGTCACTTTCATTGTGTTTCTGTTTTATAAGCCAATGCAGTTCTGAATTTTGCTACAGAACTAAGCATGTTATGTTCGTAGTGTGCAGCTGGGAACGGAAAAACTCAGCTAATAAAAAATGACCTATCAGACAGTATCGTTGTGGCAATATAATGGTCAATGCAAAATAATTTAGCCTCTTGGCTTATATCTTGTAAAATATGACAGTCCAAGGACAAGAAAGGAGAGAGGGGAAGGTTGGGGCAATTTAAAAATAAGTGTGAAAAGTGAGTTCTTGGGTAGAAATTTGAAATGGGTTGCTGGTTTCCTAGAAGGAAGAGGTATTCTAGCACCAGGGAGCATTCTGGAGGGGCAGTTTGGACAAGCAGTCTCAAGGGGTTTACAGCAAAATGGAGGTAAAAACAAAAGCCCAGTCTGAGCCTGCCTTTTTTTTTTTTCCTCCAGCTTTCTGCTGCTGTTGCTGTCAGCAGCAAAACTGGCCCAGCGGCCAGTGATACTAGAAAACTGTCTCTGACGAGCTTGCATCGATTGCACTATTTTATTGGAATCCCTGTTCTCTTCTGGATGCACACCAACTGGTCCACTGGAAAAACGCAACGTATTTCTGGCACAAGCCATGAAAATTGGGGCGAAAAGCCATAGCAGAGAAGTCCCCGGGCTGTCGTGGGGTGGGAGCGGGTGCCGGGGGAGGCGGTTTTGTTTGCGTTTTGGGTGTGGGTTAGCGGCGTGTGCTGCCCGTTAGGCCCAGGCTCACACTGTCCAAGGTGCTGATGGCACCAGGGGGACGCGGCCAACCTCTGCACCACAGCAGTGGGGACCTGCCTTCTGGGACCAGTAAACCCCCAGATAAAGGACAGATGTCTCTGAGCCAGGCTTTGTTCTGTTCTGCACAACAGCACGGGATGAGTAACTGTCAGAGGTTGCCAACAGCATCGATATTGTGATAACCTCCATGCAGGCATGGCAGCTTCTCTGTTTAGCACTAGAATTGTGAGGTGAAGGTTATCAGAAGGCTCTCTTTCTATAAAAGCACTTGCAGTTTAAGGGAAGAGTTGTTATTGGGAGGAGTTTTATTTATCCCAGATAATAATGGAGCAGTGGCTCTCCCAGTGGGGAAACTTCAAATACCCGACAACATCATTGGGGGGAACACCTGATGTGGAATATTCAGTTTCCTGAAAGGTCATCTCATTTTCCCTTCTCCCCTGCATTATTTCATTGTCACAGGAATAGAAAATAAGACTTTTCAGGAGAAGAAGAGTAATTGATCTTCTAGCTCACTCAAAAGGGCTCTGGTTCAAGATTGGAGAGAATGTTCCAGAGCTGTGGGTAAACCAAAGGAGGATATACAGGTGTTTTAATGTTTAGCCTGGAATGCCAAATCACTTCTGTTGGCTAAAGGGTAAGCAACAAAGTGTATTAAAATGTAGTTCCTTTGAATGAAAAAAAAAAAAAAAAGCTTCTGATTTGTGTATATTGAGAGTAAGAATATGGAACTTTAGGGGCATTTGCCAGCTTTTCTTTCCCATTGTACTATGTACTTTCCCATTGTACTATGTACTGCCATCCTTGCAGAATTACTAATGGATGGTCCAATAATTGAGACTTCTAATTGCCCACTGTACTGTTTTCATGATTCTGAACATGGAAGCCAATACAACCAAAAAGCCAGAAGATGATAATAGTGTAAATATTTGCTGAGTGCTTCAGATGATCAGAAAGGCAGGAAGGAAGGGAAGGGAAAGCGTAATTTCCAAGTAAGTGCAATACTGTCCCTCATAGCATCTTCTGAATTGGCTCTTGTGGCTCTAAGGAGATGGATGCTAGAAATGGATGGGTTCTGGAGGCTGAATGTGAAGATTTCAGATATTTTACCTTTTCTCCAGAAGCTGACTTTTAAAAGAACTAAAGTTGGAATCTCAAAATGGCCCAATTTCTGAGTAAAAGCTCTCGGAAAGATGACAGGTATCACAAGATGTATAAAAAGTCCTGATGACTGTTGAGGCTGGAATGGAAACAACATTTGTTTAATTACTTCTTTTTTTCAAGGCATATTCATCTCTACACATGAAAATGACCACATAAATGTTAAATGGTGTTTTGATAATTAAGCCTTTACTGTAGCTATAACCGTAAGTTCATGTGTTGTCATATGTTGTCCGTCTGTGCTGCTCTTAAGTATGTGTATGGGTTTTTTTTACTCACTACCAAGCACATACATGTGTGTATGTGTACACTAAGACTTAAAGGAAGCATTTAAATGCATGTTGGACTTCTGTGAAAGTCCATGGGACATAAATTGTTTTCAGAAAATAAGGAAGAGGCATTCAAACACCATCCTAAATAAGAACATAAAGGTGTAAGGAACTGAAACTTAAGGCTGATTTTGACATACTTCTTACTAAGTAACAATTTACTTTGTAAATGTCTTGGGGGGTGTGTGTGTAAAGTGCTACTTAATCTGAATTAGTGATAAAAACTTCTCCACATATTTTAGTACTGACAACAAATTCCCTTATTCTGCCAACATAACGTTCTCATTTTGCTGAAGAAAGCTTAAAGTCCGTTGCGCTTTTTTGCATCTCAACTTTCAATGCCACTAAATCTTTCAGTCACTTCTCTTTACATCTTTATTTTCAGCACATTTAGGTAATCTGTAGGGTTTTAAGTTGTTTTAGCTTGGGTCCATTGTGAGACATTAATATAGCTTTGACAAGGTACATGGTGTGGAACATTTTGGTCTATAACACCAATAAAAACAGATGGGGGAGCAGAGCCATGTATGACGTAAGGCACGCAAAAATGTGGATCTCGCCAATTAATCATGGTATACTGCTGACAAATAAGTGACAGTAATTGATGCAGCCCTTTGAGAGACAATCTGGAACTACTGCAACCTGGGAAAGCTCATTCATTTCTTTTCCTTTGCTAAGTTAGTGGTGAATAACAGCCCTACTTAATTGCTGTCCAGTGTTGCGTTATAAGGTAACGGTGTCAGTGACGAGTCAGGAAGTACGAGTCTAGCAGTTAGCACACTATCTGACTGAGTCTTGTCTGTGTTCTGTTTCTGCAAACTATTGATGTTTTCATGTCAGTATGTGGGCTGCCAAAGGGCTGATGCACATGCATCTAAAATGCATTTGAACATCTAAATATGTTCTGTTAGGTTTTTCTGCTTGACAGTCCTAATTATCAACGTTTTTTCATTATTTATATTTGTCTTATACTCTTAGGCTGTAGTGTCAGGATTTCTAAGATGCCCGGTAGATTCCAGCAATAAAATGTGTGCACTCTGACTAGATCTAACTTGCACTCTGTGCTTTGTTTTAGGTGAACTTGTCTGACTCAGAGTAAAGCCAGAAGGCCTTATGGCTGCAAGAAAATGTCTAACTGTTTTAATAGGCAGTATGCCAGACCAAGGCAACGTATATTCAAACCACTGTCTGCTGCTAAGTTCTTCTTTGCAGAGTATTCCTTTTTTTGACAGTAAGGAGAGAAATCAAGGCTCAGTGTGGAATACTATAGAACAAAGAGATATTTCTGCTGAATTTTCTCTCCAGTAGGCAGCGGCTGCTTCCATCACATTGAATGAAATTTCCTTCCAGAGCAACAATAGCCTGCCTTGGTTATTACTGGAGTGGGGCCAAAATATTTCTCTTCAGTGCAATAATATTTTTACAGCAAAAGAGCTGCTGAACAGATACTGTTAGGACTATCATATTTGCTGGCAGGGCTGCCTCCTACCCAGTCATTATTTAGGTCTGCTGCTGTTTCCTTGTAATTGTCAAGCTGGATAGGATAGTATTCAAATCTCTGTTACTTCTTAATAACATCTCTGATGGCTTCCTTTTTTGCTTTCTTACCTCTTTTCTGCTGCAGCAGAACAGGTTTCCCCAGCTTCCAGAGAAGGAGGAGGTAGCCAAATAGGGGTGGCATAAATAGCTATGTGGGAAGATGGGCAAGTAGGAAGAAAGAGCGTTGAGGACTTCCAGCTCATTGCTCTGGTTGTTTCATTAAAGAGAAGGACAGCTAGTCAGGCGGTAACACTGGATAAAGGAACTGGTATAATGACAGACCACCGTGGTCTAGAGGAAAGGAGCGCCATTCTACTGGTGCTTTAGAAATAAAGGAATAATCGTTCCCATTTTATGGATGTGGGAACTGAAGCATAAGGCAGTTAATCGTCCTATTTGCTGGTAATCCAAACACTTGCATCTGCCATTGGCTGGAACAAGAGCTGCAGAAACTTAGGACCTCTGTGAACCAAGTTGGTTACATCTGATTTTGCCCAACCTCTGTAGTGATGCAGCAACAGAACAGAATCGAGGTCTAGGTATAGATGTAAGGAGGGGAAAAGAGGAAAGCTGCTAATGAATCATGTGTTTCCTTACAATAAAATCCCTTGCAGTGGCACCAGCAATTTACATCTTCCTAGCTAAGCACCGCAGTTCCTCTGTGGCCATGAATGACTGATGGGAAGAGCTGGAGAGAACTGGAAATGCAGCATAGAGCCACGAAATGCAGATGTAGTCGCCTGCATGTGAAGTGACCTGGAAAGAAAGGCAGCTCCCATGTTGTCAGAGGGGCTGCACCTACTTCCAGTCTAATTCACCAGAGCCATGACACACATCAGAGGATAATGCAGATTTCACACAGGTATAAATGGGCATGCGCTTGAAAGGTTGCCTGCACCAACCTGACCATTTGCATCCTTGTTACCGGGTTTGTGGCCAGGCCTCAGAGCTACTGAAGCAACATCACAGCGGTATTTCTGGACACTTGACAAGTTGGCAACATCAGTGAAAATATCCTGTAGGTTCAGCCCCTTCCACAAGTTCTTTCCAGGTGATGTACCAATCCTCCTTTTCAGAACAAGGACTTCAGTAATAAATGTCCATTACTTTAAATACTTCATGATTTTTGGCTGACACCACCATCAATCCATAAGAACTATCATCTGTGACCAGTCGGAAGGGTTTTGAAGCACGGGGCATGCTTCAAGAAAGGAGGAGAGTCACGGGGCCTTTTTCAGCCTTGAAAGTCTTAAATCATTCTGCTGAATAGTGGGCTTGTACTATTGGTATACCCACAAATAGACCTGTATTTAAGGCAGTGATGTACAGAATTGCACATCTGGGAGCGCCTACGGAGATGGTTTGTTCAGTGCGGCGTTGTGGGGGTTTGTCAGTGGTGATTCCTGTCTTGCAGATGGTGTATGAAAGGTAGATGATCTCTTTTGGACACACTACAAACTTTTCTCGATTTGGCTTCGGATTGGCAGAGAGCATTCTAAAGACATTGGGTCTTTTAGCATGGATCATCTCACCTAAGCACAAAACTGAATGAACCATGCTTTATTTTTCTGTGTAACTCATCGTCCAGCCTTTTCCTCTGGAAACACTCTAAATGATGCTTTACTTCCTTTTGCGAGATCTCCAACTCTTGATTTTTTGCCTTCCCCCCTGCCCAGCTTGAGGTTTCTTCCTTTTTCAAGCTTCTCTTCTGAGTTTTGAAGTGCTGTAGGCATTGGTGACTGAGCAGCAATTTTTTTCTTACTTCAGTTTGGCCATATTTGCTTTTTGAACACAAATTTATCTCTTTAGAGCCTGAATTTTTTCCTCACATCATTCTTGTTGCTCTGATATTGCAGTGCTGTGGCTAGAATAACTAGTGAGAATGTTCTAGCAGCAGACTACAAGAATGTTATTCTTCTCTAGCAGAAATAGTAAATGTGTGGTGATTTGCAGGGAATTTCCAGTAAGGGAGGAAACTGAGGGTAATGTAAAGAAAATCTTCAGTGAGATCTTACGTGTCAACAAGGAAGGTATGAAACTCTGTTCTTCTGAATACAGAAAAATAATAAAAAAAAAAAGTCTAAAAAGTCTTCGAGTCCAATTCCAAGAATTTCTTGGTATAGTGGTCAATATATATAATATATATACAATATATATAATATATATAATATAATATATATAATATAATAATATAATAT
>VYZM01014754.1:23890-47662 GCA_013398915.1 Dromas ardeola
AATATATAATATATATATTTATAATATATATAATATATATAGAGTGCTCTCCTTCCATCGAAGCTTTTGTTTTTTTTAGGTATGTGAGATTCTTGCTCTGGCTTCCTGACTGGCTTTTGTTTTCTTTTCTCTTGTCTGTACTGCTTTGCCTTCTCATTTCATATGTACAGATGCTAAGTTCTACCAAAAAAGTATCCAGTGAAACATCTCCACCTACATAGCTCAGGTTTTGAGGTGGCTTTGTGTGCGGTGTTGCTTCACGTGAAAGTCTATGTAATGTTTCATCTATTTGACTCTCCAAAGCAGCTTTAATGGCTTTATAAAATTAAGTGAAAGGCCAGCGTTATTCCAACGCATTTTAATGAAGTTTAATCTAGTCTGCTACCAAATGACAAGATCCTTTTGACCCAGCATTTTACATTGGAGTTAGCAGAGGTAAACAAGTGAAATAACAGAATGACTTTTCTTCTTGCAGTTCAGGTTATTTGCAGCATCTGCTGTTGTTACTGCATTACCCTCTGAAAATTGCTGATTTTATTGAAACAGCTTTCGCTGTCTTAGTACCAAAGAGATCTCAAGAGTTTCTGTGGTTGTGCCTGGAGGGAGAACAGCAGCAATTCACAATTTCTATGGGAAGTTTTGGATTTGGTGTGCTTACTCTTAGCACAAGTACATCTTTGTGTATACATGGTGAAGGACTCTAAACTGTAGGCTACAAGCAGAAAGGCTACAGAAAAGGTGTTTGTAGAACCTTGGGTAGATTTTTATAGCTTTGTATGTAAATTTATGAGAGAGTATCTTGGAGACTAGGAATAGGGTGAATGAGATGCAGAAGGAACTCATCATTTCATCTAGGTTGAGGTGGTTTTGCACGTGAAATAGAGGGAACTGGAATTTCAGCTGTTGCAAAAGTCCTGGCAGAAGTGTTTCCTTGGAAGATTTTATCATTGTGTTCTGAATTCCACTGAACCTTTTCTCTTACTTTAGTAGAATTCTTGGAGTAGATAAGGTATATGATAGAAAATCTGTTTCCCTGTAAGTCGTTGTCCGTCCCCCCCTGCCCCTCCCTTGCCTTTTCCCTTCAGGTTATTGCTGCTGTTACACGTCAACTTCTCAACCCTTCCTTTCCTGGCTGTCTTTCTCTGTGTTTAGATCTTTCTCCAAGAAATCTGGAAAGATGCACTCATCTATTTCCCTTCCAAGCAGAAGAACAAAAGCGCAAAATGAGTGGTGTATTCCCTGCTGATTTCACAACTTGAACCAATATTTTTCACAGTGTTTTCGCAGCCTTCCTCCAGAGGCACCTGCCAGATCTTGATCCCTGCTCAAACTCTCACTGCTGTGGCTATCCACTGCTGTGGATTACTAGGATAAGATGTGACCTAGGAAAATGTGACTGCAAGTGGTAAAAGCAGGAATGTTTTTCTGTAGAGAAAAGTTAACACTTCCTTTGCATCTGAGTTTGTCATAAGTAATTATGCAGAGTTCAAGGTCCCTAGAAAGCTATGTTCCGGTATCTGTGACACACCTTATAATGTATTTTTAACTTTGATGCGATGTAGCTGCCACTATTTCTTGCATGCTATAGCTATTTTACTGAACTGCTAAAGTACTGTTCTTTTTAAACCATGTTGTTCTAGCATTTTCAGAGCTGCATGAATAGAGGCAGTCAACATCGTTAGGTTCGTTCAGAAGAGCGCTTGAGACTGGCTGCTTGTGATTATGTGGGAATATAGATACCAAGGTACTTAGTTCCTTACTACATTTGTACTTACCTAACACTTCAGTATTTCCAAAAGAAGCCAAATGAGACCCACAAGTGTTCCTGAGAGAAGGAGGGGTTGTGTCGGATAATTAGGCGCTGGGTCCCCCTGGAAGTGCTTCTGTCCCACCCCCCTTACAGGGGGATGAGGAGCCCATTGTGTGGCAGTCCCTGTGTCACCTGCAGCTAGTGAGAGGCAGCATGCACTTGTCATGACTTATTGCCTCAGGAAACTAGCAAAGGCAACTACAAGATTAAATGTGGCATATTTATTGAAAGCATTTGTTAGTAATGTTGTGGTTTATTCTTATTAAGATCTTATTTGTTTATTGCAGGTATTTTATTCATTATATCTTGTTTTTCTCTAACGCATCTCCAGTTTGCATAAATGCTGCTTTTCTAAGTGTGGGTCAGAGTCTGCGTGTGAGGAGGACATTGGGTGTATTTTTGTGCGTGTTTTTCTGTTCAGTAAAGTTAGTGCTAACACTGTAAAAGAACATTTGTTCTGAAAACCTTGTTTTCAGCTTGGAATAGTGTTTCAGTGTTACGTGAATGGTCAGCATTTTCCTGCCAATTTGTACCTGAAACTAGGTGTGACTCTATGGAAGAGTGTGATTTTTTTTTTTTTTTTTTTTTAATTACTGTTATTTTTTAATTTCTTAATATGATAATAGTTCATTACTATGCTAAAAGACTTTGGTTTGGGAAAAGACGTTTGCTGAGTGATTTGTGAACTGAAACATCACTGCCAATTGAAAATGTCACTCTAAGAGTTACAGTTTTATTTGATGTGTGCGCTGTGGTCTTTGACCTGGGGCGCTATTTTACTTTGTACTGTTTTGCACCTTCCTCGTTAGCTATTCCTAAGTAGTGAGCTTACAGTTTATCAGTAGTTAACAAAAAGGAAGAAAAATACTGTTTCTAGTTTGTATTTGATAAATGAGGAATGAAATAATGAACTGGCCTGGCCGTGCTCTAAAGTCTGTGGCAAAGCTAGAATTTGAAACCATATTCTGAGTCAGCTATTAGATCGTACTTCTTTACTGGGAAGAGTTTCAGCTGTACAAACCCTTTTTTTCTTTTTTTTTTTTTGATACAGGGTAGTTTGAATGTCACCTAACAAACCGAGTTCTCTTCTTGTTTTGACATGAACAGTGGAGATTACCTCTTTTGCTGGCAGACTTCATTAACTATGTGGCTTTTTTAATCACCAGGCAGTCACCCAAAATAGCCTACACGTTGTTGGAGTGTCCTTACTGGTAGGAAGCGTGACCTTCTCTCTGATACTGGGCCACCAAAAAGAATGTAGTAAATTTTAATGTGATTGTAACTTAGCCAGCATTTACATAAAAGAAAACAATGATCTTCTTGTTATGGAGATCATTAATGAAACATCAGCACTGGTCTGCAAATGCTACCATGTTGTGATCCAGCTGAAAAAACAGCCTTGTGTAACTTGAGTACGTTGTATAACACAGGAAGTGGAAAAACAAACTAAATTTTCAAGGGTTGTTACGTTTTAACTAGATCCGAATGAAAAGTCTACGGTGAATAGCTTTTTGAGTAATTGAACTTATATATCCTCTGAAGAAATATCTGTGAGGCTGGATATATTCTTTTTTGCCTGTTCAATGCTGGTATTTGTGGTTGCATTTTTCAGTGTGTTAATCTATTGCTTGAAATTCAAATAGCATTGAATTTCAGATAAGTCATGTGGCACTGTTTCTGTTTCCGACTGGAAAAGGGTAGGAGTCCTCTGTGGTCGGGATGCATAGATGATTCAAAATTCATCTTCCTTATGCAGTCAGGCATGTAACTTTGAAATTTGCTTACCGGTTAGTGTCTTGAAAGATAAAAGCAGTAAGTCACATGTTGGGATAGGCAAATTCATGTTCCAATAAACTCGTGGAAACATAATAATTTGCAGAACTTGCCTGATATTTTTTATCTAGCTGTACTTCAATATTTTGCAATGCCAGTACGTTCAAGACAAACTCATTTCCCTCAACTAATATTCTTCAGTTATATCTCGCTGTAGAAAGGCAAAGTTGCAAAAAACTCATCGAGATTTCCGGAGGAGGCAGTCAATCAAGAAACTCTGCAACTGTTTCTTCTGAGGTCTGCCATTTTCAAAAGTGTTAAATTCCCATGAGGGAAGTGTGTAAACAGCGATCTGAACCTACGTTTTGTCATTCAAGTCCGAAACATTTTTTAACAGCTTTAGAAGTCCTCCCCTGATATTTTTAAACTTCCCAGATCAGAGATTTCTTTAGCATGGTTTAGAGTCTGTGGAAGTTTATCTCGTTATAAAGTTTTTGAAGGAAACTGTATCCAGGCAAAAAAGGGCAAAAATTTAATTAAAAGACTGAAAAATCAGAAAACTGAACTGCAAAATGAAACTGTCAGCTCTTGTTATGGGTAGTGTGTAAACTAACGTGTGCACAGGGTTCAGGAGACTTATGTTGACTTTTCATTAGCTGAAGATCTGTTTCTGTGACCCAGCTGAAGGGACACAGACATCACTGACCGAAAAGATTGCTCAGCATTGACCAACAGATTGATACTGACCTAGATGTGAATTATTAATGCTTAGGACAGGCATATTGTGGATTGTATTTTGTCTTTTATTAGTGGGAGAGGAGGGGAGGGTGCTGTGCTGGCTAATTTTAGTAAATAGTGGAGAGTTGTAACCTTAAAATTTCTTATGTACTGAACAGAATTGCAAGGCGCACGCTCGTTATAGTTTCTTTTGTTATAGTTAAAATTAATAGCCATCTGGTGAGTATCAGCTTCAGTAGAGATGTCCTTTGGTTTAGTCAGCCTTCAGTGGGTAAGTGAGAGGTGCAGAGGGATCTGTGTCTTCTCAGACATTGCTTGGCATTGGGTATTTTTCTGGCAGCAGGATCTAAGGGTAAGATGATGAGAAAGAACTTGACAATAGATATAATTGCGGTATACCATGGGGCTAAAGTAACATTCTCAGCCTATATTACCTGCTCAAATAAACTATGTAATATTAAGTATGCCTATAGTGGTTTATTTGATCAACAGAACTCTCCCATCTCTCCCGTCCCTGTCCCCCAAGCCACAGATGCAGCAGTGGCTTTTCAATTGAGTGAGGACACCACATAATTTATGGTTGCCTGGGGATTATCCTTTGGATTTGAATTAATTTAAAATTTGGCTATGTTCTTATAATTATTTTTTCCATTATTTTATTTTCCCCATGTGAAAAAAATCTGGTTTTGATATATATTATTACCCACGTATTTAAACTATGTGACAATATGCAAAGTGTATTTCAAATGGCGCAACGCTGGCTAATTTCCAACCTGGGTTAGATTTATAGGATAACAGTATATTGTATTGTTTTGTGTCAAATTCTTGGACTGACATGACAGTTAATTTTAACACCCCCTCCCCATCTTTCTATGTATAAAACAAGTTTTATGAAACACAGCAAATAGGTGAAAGATGCATGCTTCTTTAAAGGGCTGATTGTTTCAGGGAAAATATTTTAGATAGAGAATTGTTGAGTTTAAACTGTGTGTGTTCCGTTATTTTATTTGTCCTCTGTATTTCAGTGAAGTCTAGAGGTGCTTGACAGTTGCACCAAGTGCTGTACGGACAGAATAAGAAAAGCAGTCTTCCCTGCAGTTGAAGAAGGGAGAAACAAGAGCTGGAAGTGAAGAACAGTTGCAAAAAGCATGACGTGTGCTTTGTGAACGTACGTTTTCTGTTTTTTTACCTTTATAATGTATGCGTGAAAACAAACTTTCCTGTTCTTGTTGCTTCGTTTCTTACTTCTCCCTTGAGTTACAGTTCTCTCTTCCTGACATTAATGCTTCTGTCTATATCAAGTAAACATGATGTAATGAATAAAAGGTTTCATAAACTCAAATGGGAAACCAGACGTGACAACTGAGAGAATGTGACTTCGCCTTTGTGAAAATCTGACCCCATTAAGGCCGAAGGCTTTTTTTTTTTTTTGGTGTGCCATTGCTTTTGCAGTGGTGTAGCTGGGAAGATCTCTAAATCAAGTATTTTTCAAGTATGCCAAGAAGTAAAAATGTGGTTTTAAAACTTTGTTCCTTCTGCACCCATGTCCTGATATAAAGTCCTTATATGAATCTGAGCAAGTCATAATTGAATGTGTGTGTGTATCCTAAGTATCCTAAAGATTATCTGATTGTACGTGTGTTCAGAATGTGTATCCTACATACTTATGGGTGGATCCAAAAATCATTTAGAATGTGGGTCCAGCTTTGTGAAATAAAAGTTGTATATCAAAGGGAAAATAAAAAAAAAAAAAAAAGGCAAGCAGAAGGTTTGTTTTGATTCCATGTATTTTTTAAAAAAAGAACTGTATTAGCTTTAGTGTAATTTTCTAGATAATATGTATAAATGCAAGGGTCTTTCACGCTTAAATGTGGGCCTAAAACGTGTTGTTTACTGAAGCCCTGTTTAATTGCTTCCTAAACCTGGAAGAATGTTAGTTGTTAGTAATACTGTTCCAGAGACGAGTAAAGTCTTTCAACTCTTTTGTTGCTGAAGGTGCCTTGCTCTTGACAAGATCGATCTTTTCTCTTGTGCTTGCAGCCTGTAGGGTGCGCGTATTAAGCATGTAACTTCCTATATCACTTGAAGGCTCATATCAGGAGGAGTCCTGGCAACACAGCTAATAGAAAAATGCTCTACGTTCAGCGTAACAGTGGTTGCCACTGTTGTTTAGAACAGGTACAAGGAGTTGGCATCTCTTCCTTTTATCCAGTATTTCAGTGACTGGAGCATGCACACCGACCTTGGGAGACTAGGATTGAGTTTTGCTCTCTGGTTTTCCTATTTTGCAGAGCAATGGCCTGGAATAGAAGAGTGTGTTACAGCTCGGGAAGTGTCACGCTGAGGAGAGAGGGAGGCAGGTGCATCGCTGTCCTTAAAAGTTGTTTTTTTGTGGCTGTCTTTATACCTGGAAAAACTGGTTTTATAACCCAAGGCTCTGAATCCTGAAGTGGCAAAGGAACGACCTGTGAGTTTCTTTATGAACCTTTGCTTCTGACACTATGCAAAGGTGGTGTCTTAACAGCCAGATGAGACAGTATTCAGTTTAAAAATATACATTGTTTTTGCACTGCACTCTGTTTATTTTTTTGGTCTACTCCTCAGTTCCTTCTCCTCATGTTTCTCCATTTGCAAATCTGAACAAGAAAACAAAACCCTAAATGTTTGCCCCACTGGGAAGTAACACGTTAGAAATCTAAAACAAAAAATGGCTGCATGGTTTGTTTATCCTCCTAATTAAAGTTGGATTTTTCTCTAAGGTACAAAAAATGGCGCTTTTTCTTTTTTTTTTTTTAAAAAAGGTATTTTCAGTGCAAAATGCTCTTTGAGAATTATAAACTGAATGCCTTATCCTCAAGTTCAGTAGGAATACTTTGGAAGCAGCTATAATCTAGACCTCTGAGTAATTTACTGTGGCTACTTTATTCTGTGATCTGTCAGAGCCAGGCTGCAGTAATTGAAGCTGAAGTAGCTTAGCCACCGGAACTGCGTAAGACAATAAGGGTGAATGTATTTCAACGGAGTGTAAGGGTTTGATCAAAGTTCTGTGCATTATCAAAAGTAATTCCCTGTTGTAACAGGAGATTGCCTGCTGATACACATGTTTTTAACAGATACCAAACCCTATTTTCTATTATTTTTGCAGGAGGATGAACTTCTGTTCAACAGCCCATCCTTTAGTATAAGTAAGTTCAAAGAAATGTCGAGCAAATGTCGCTAATCCTTTTGAATTAGTGGTGCAAGTTCATGAGGTCACTTGTAAAAGTGATGTAATACGCAGAAAGCCTCTAATAACTGAACATATGTTGCATGTAAAGCAAGAAGCAAAGTAAACTGAAACATTGACATGAAATCGAGCAGCATGGATTCTGTATCCACATCAAAGATCTGGACGGAAGGCATTTGAGACAAGGACGTGGAGCTGGTAATGTCTCTATTTTTCTAGCTGTAGCATCAAACATGAATACATTGTATTCCGACAGTCTGAACTTGAGCCTCTTACAACATGCTCAGACTTGAGGAGATTTAGCATTAATGGCATGGTTGCAAATAACTGGGGGTATTTTGCTTGCTTGCTTGTTTGTTTGTTTACCTCTGTGATCAAATTTATTACACTGGTGGATCTGGTGATGTGCATTTAATGAAATCCCATGTATTAAATACCATTCAATGTTTTTCATTTTTTTTTTCTCCTGAATGGGCTAAGAGGTTGCATGCAAAAATTCTGATGCTTGCTGCAGTTGTACTAAAATGCACAAACTCATTCTACGTTAGTTAACTCTACTACAGATTAGTACGCTATGATTTTATCATCTGTTTTCTTGAGCTAAGCAGAATGCATACCCATTGAGCCTGGTGCTTCGTGACATTCAACCCACTACATTTGCTGCTTATAAGTTTTCTCTATAAACCTGAGCTCATAATTAGGATGAAAATAACTGCAAAAGGAGTGCAAAGACCTCTAAGTTAGCTCTGATTTGGAGGGGCCATAAGGTGCAACTTGATACCATGTAGATAAACTAGCATCGATACTTGAAGCAGCGGAGTCTAGCTCTTGGCCTGAGTTAGCAAACCCCCTTTTCAGGTCTCCTTAATTTGGGAAAGGGCTGTGCAGTCTCAATGATAAGGTTTCCAGGTTTGAAGGTAGCTCAGTGCATCGTAGCTTTGGGTGTTTGCTTTGCTGTTTTTTCTGCAATGTAAATTCCGCTGTGATTTCCTTGGAGGAGGGACAAAACATTGTCTGCTCCTAGAAATAAAATGAGGTTACAATGACTGTAAGATAGGTCCTGTTGTTTGAGTGCGTATGCAGCACGGAACGACTGATTCATTGCTTGCCTGTGCTGCATGTAACCATTTTATACCACTGCAAAATGAGTGTAAAACCCGTGGCTTACACTGGGAGGTTTCTTAGTGCGCTTCGCTTCTGTATTTATGGCTCTGTCTACGTATCTGAGCTTAGTGGAGCTTCCAATGCAAAAGCTCTGGCAGACAACCCAGAAAAGCTGCCCAGTCTGGGTAATGGGCGGGCTGGGATTCTTGCTGCCTTGCCCTGTACCCCAGTATCTAGTCATGATGCGCACTGTACGTGTATGGACAGAAATGGTGAATGAAGGCTGTAATATTCTGCCCTTGCTTAAAATTGAACAGTTTTAGGAACTTACGGCATATATACGTGTTATACCTGTCTTTTCAGATGTAATTGGCAGTTTAACTGAGGACCTTTGTACAATATAGTTTGATTTATTTTGACTGTCAGCTGTGGCGATCTCTTAGAAAATCACTCTGAAGGAACTCAGAAAATATTTCTCAGGAAATAAGTCTTTTGATATCTTCAAGGTATGAAGATGAACAAAGAAATAAATATACGTTCACTGGGGTCACTTTCTTTTTTTCAAGCGCAGGAAGAGCACAGGGCCTCCAAAATGGCTGAGCATTACTGTGTGCGGAATACGTGTTTGGAGGGCAGAGCTTGTCACCCATCAACTGTCCCTAAACACATCAGCTGGAACTAAGTGGTGAAGGAGTCAGTGACATTAAAATTCAGAGGGAGATGCTGACATTGGCATAGGGTGTTTTCTGGTCCTGGAGCCTTTATACAAAGTGTACGATATTCCTCCTGTCTAATGAGAAGCAGATCCTCCCCTCCCAGCTGTCCCCTGTACTCTTGCTCACATTCTTACATTAGTAGCTTGGGCCAGGCAGTGAAAACTTCATTTCCCATAATATCTTCAAGGAAATCCGTGGGATTATCACCACCTGTTACAACTGTGCAGCACTCAGATGCTGTTCCACTCTGTGAGGCGAGATAGAAAGCAAATGCAAATGTGAATGACAGTCGCAGGAGCGGATGCGGCAAGAGGGAGCCTTGCAGGTAGGATTTCCTGCCTCGGGATCCCTGTCTGGATATCTCGGGACTCTACACTTCAGTCCATGTTCTTCCTCTGTTTATTTTCCCCCTTCATCTTTCTATAGGTTTTCTGATCTTTCTGTGCCTCACTAATGCTTTTTTCTCTCCTGTTTTCAAATTGTTTTCATAACAAACAAACAAAAAGTTGAATTTATTGTAACAGATCTGAAGGTGCAGACTCTGATACGGGTGAGGCATATGCTGTGGGTGGGACCCGGTTGCCTAAGCATTAAGCCCTGCTGTGCTCTGGAAGATGCCCCAGGGCAACTCACTTGGGCCTGCATTTGCCCAGAAGGGCACGAGGTCCTGTCTCATTTGTCAGCTTCATGGAGACATTTTCACATGCCCGCAGGCAGCTGAAATGCCACTGGACACCCATGTTTACACAACTGAATCTCACCCGCAGTGAGGCATTGCACTCCGTGCAAAGGTTGAGAGAAAGTTTCCTGATGAGTTTTCTTGACAGAAAATGGGGGTTTTATTTATTCTTTTGTGTGGTATGTGCCTTTCCTCTGGGCAGAATTCCCAACGAAAGCTCGGTTGTTCAGCTCACGACATGCACGCACCCTGCCAGAGGGGAAAGAAACATTTTCCAACCAGTTTCACAGCAGCAACAGCAGTGAACACCGGTGACTCCTGTGCTCTGTTATACGTTATTGCCACGTACGAAGCCTTGCATTTATAATGGAATAATGTGCTGTTTGGAGGATGGTTTCCACTGTTTGCGAATCCTACTTTTTGCCAGAAAAAAAACCAAAGTGGGAATAATTAGCAGAATAGCAAGCAATAGCAGGAATGTTTGTCTTCCTATCATAAACTCAAATTGTTATGAGTTCAACTGGAAATTGAGTAATTGTGTCTTGTTTTCTTAGTGATCTTAGAGCAAGTAATGAGAAGGTAAAGAAGACTTGAATGTTTTAAAACAAAAGAGAATATATTCCTGGAAGAATATGGAACAAATTGCTGTTCTGGCCCGTTCTTTTTGTTCTCTGCCTTGCCTTGTGCAGTCTTTGTGGAGAGTGCATAAGGATTTGTTTAGAAATGCAACCCTCACTCCTGTGATCATCTCCACATGGGGGCAGAGGTCTGTCTGTCTATCATTTTTGCTGGGTGAGGGTATTAATTTTGAAAAGATCTGGGTAACAGACAGCTTGTACGTTTCTGGTATTTCTTAATGAGGTTATGGTGGCTTGTGCTCCCCTCCTGTCGCTGAGGAGGGGATTTTCAAAAGCGCTCTGTTGGCCAGACTCTCTGTTCTTTTTAAAGACATCAGGGAGACTCTCCTGGGTGTAATGGAAGTTGAGATTGGACAATAATAATCAGTCGTCTTAAAAATCTCACAATCCGTAATTTTTTAGACAGCATGTACAATAGTTGAAATGAAACATTGGTATACAGGTAGCCTGTCAGTAGCTGCTAAGAAAACACCTGTACCTGAATTCTGCACTGAGAAATGTAGGTACTGGTGTGTGCTGACCAAAAGTTTTGCTTGACAATTTTTGTTGCTGGGCAAGAATGGAGGGAAAAGGGAAACTGAGAGTAGAATATATGATGAGAACATAGATGCTTATCTCAGTGGGGGGGGAAGATTAAAATTCTCTTTGTTTTGCTTGCCTTGCATATCTACAGGTATTCTTGATTTCAGTATTCTCTTGTGATTATCCTATTATAACCCTCCCAACTTTTACTATGATTTATTCCACAGGGTGCTTAAAGCAGCATCATGCATGGTTGAAAAATATTGGCATAATTTATAAAATACAGGAATAAAGGATGCTGGTGGGTGGAAGTCCACCTAAGTCATCTAGAACAAGTAAAGTACAGAAAAGATCTGACAATGTATTTTGTGTTTCCTCTCAGTCACATCGTAATAGCTATGTCACTGATTGTAGCTATTCTGGTTGCCTGAAGATCACATCGGCAATATTTTATCTGTAGCATAAAACATAACGTGGGCATATTATGCAGAAGTAGTACCTGTCCCCAAGGAGAAGTTAAAAGGAGAGGAAGTAGACATCCTTGAAGCACTCATGGTTTTTGCTGAAAGGGACGGGATTTATATCTATCTGTTATATCAATGCACTTTATACAGTTGTTCCAAGCCTTTTGGATGTTGTTAGTCCCAAGCAGATATCTTTTTTTTTTAAGAACTGATATACAAGGGCCGTTCACAGCAATCAAATGTTTTTCTAGCAACCTGTGATAGGACGGTTGAAGAATGTGCAGATGATCAGGCCTCAGGCATTAACTGTATTATTCCTTGAAAGTAGCTTTTAACACCCACTTTATGAAACTCACTTGACCTTTCTGTACATTTGTGGAAATCTGGTAGTGCAGTCTGACAGCCAGGAGGTTTTGCCACCTTTTGAAATTTAGTTAGGAAAGCTATTAGCTGGAAATCCCTGGTATGGTTTCCTGTTTTATCTATTTTGGGAGTAGTGTAATTAGATGCATTTTCAAATTGTCTGAGACAGTGCCAATATTGAAGTATTTCTCCTACAGTTACTCTAGTGTCATCAGTATTAGTCAGTGATAGTTTCTCTTTAAGGCAGTATTACATTTCTAGCTTACCTGGGTTTTTTCCCTGGCCTCTCTATATACATAACAATATATATCTCATCTGTTTCATTCATGGTATTTTGTTAGGAAAATGGGATATACATCAGTCTATATTGGTAGATTTCCTAGTAAAAGGAGAAGGGGAGGAGTTTTGCTTTTGTCGGCATTGGGTCTACAGATGTCTTTATTAATCACGTTACTCTTGCGGGAACTTTTTTTTGTCTTTATCTGCTGCCTTGAAAGGGAAAGAGAAGTGATGCTGAATTTCAGACTTGCTCAGTCACGTTTATCTTGTAAGAAGTTTCTGCACTTGATTGGAAATCGCTGTGACAAATGTGAATAAAAGAGGGAGATGATTACTACTTTACAATAATGAAAAATGTAACTGCAGAGTCAGTGCTACTGGCTAAATAAGCCAAAAGAGAGCCAAAAAAAAAGTGCTAATGCTGCAGAGTTTGGTTCTGGATGCCAAATTTGAATTTGATCTTCCCCATTGGTATTCTTGTATAGTAGTCTAATCCCGTCTCATTTCAGAGAGAACTGTGGTATTTTGATTTATTTTTGATATACAATCTACATTTCCCTAAGCTAAGCAGAGTTTCTGGGGAAGGATGCAAGGTCCTCGGGGGAGGACATTGTTCCCAAGTCCCAAACTGGTCCTCTGCTTACAAAAGTGAACAAGGTATGCTCTGGCACCTAGGTCTTTTTTTCGTTAGACTTTATAGCAGTAAAATATTACCTCTGTTGGGGTGGGGGGGGTGGGGGGAAATTCCAAAATCCACATCTGACCACCTCCAGCCTGAGCTGTAGGTCCTTGCTTAGGTTTACAAAACGCGTTTTATCTGACTGAAACCTGGGGCTGTTTAACGCAAAAACTTGTCAGGATTATCTTCAGCGTAGTGTGGCTAAGCTGGGAAGTGGAGAACTGATTCTCCATCTTCTCTCATCATCTGTCTCCTGGATGGCTTGCTCTGGGGAGTCCCTGGGGTCCCAGCTGGGATTTAAATCTTACTTGCTTTGGTGACAGCTCTGACTGTTAGCAGTGGTGGCAGTCTCTGGGAATCACTCCTTCATGCTCACGAGGGCTGTTTCTTCCTTGTGGTTAATTGCATTGAAGTGAATTAAGTACTAAAGCAGAGTTCAGCGAGGAAACATGCACCTTTTAAAAATGAACAGAACATTCACTTATTATTTATACTGATCCACTGTGAGAACCCTTAAAAAAAAGTTCAATTAAAAAACCTAATGTCTTAGAACCATGCAACTCATGGCTCTCGTGATGAGTTGTGGGCGTAGAGCATATTTGGGATGGGATTGTTGTGACAGGTGTGACTTGCAAGGCAACATAGTGACCAACATTTGGGAAGGGAGATTTTTGTGTTCTTTGTCCCTGAACTAATTTACACACTTACAGGGACTGCAGAACTACTGGTGCTGACAACAAACGGCTTGGAACATTCTCACAGGAGAGCATGAAGTAAAAAGGGAGATGGATAATTGTCTTCCTGCTCTTGGCCCCGAAGTCCAGAGTTGTTACAGGCTGCAAAGTGATGCAAAGAAAATAGTTGACCACAATGGATGTGTAGCAGTAACGAGGTGAAACTGCATTGCCCTTCACAGAATTGATAGTGTTTTCCATTCTAAATCATTTGCTTAGGAGTAAGTGAAAAGTCAGAGAGTCCTTAGCTGTTCATTTAAAAGTGTTGTTAATTCAACTACTTAGCTGGGATTGAACAAGCCGCACGAATCTGAGAAAGACTGTCTGTATGTTATTTGTTTATATTTAAAAGTTTATGCTTCCTCCCATTTGGTTTGATCATTTTGTTGAATATATTCAGCAAAGAAATAAGAACTGTGTGCAATTGGAAGCATTTCCAGATGGGTTCTGTGTTACAAGTGGGAATATGCCCTGTGGGATATTTGTGAGAAGGGGTATATGCCAATATAGAGAAATAAAGAGTATACCTGTGGCTTGAAAGTCCATTTAGCATAGGCGCTCATAGTAAATGCCCAGAATACACCTGAGGAGTGAAATGTGCTCTGAAAGTGATGCTTCGTCATTGTCACATATCATTACTGCTAGTGCCTCCCTCCAAATAAAATTTTCAAGGAGGTAGGAAATGTGGAGTGACAGTACACTAAGGAATGCCTTGCCACCTCTCAAGCCGCGTGGCAAGATTTCTGCTGTAGAATTGATCTGTTTTGCTTCTAATCTTATATATGTAGAGCTGGGAAAAACATATAAAGTGTATTACAGAACACAGCATCAAAAGAAAACCCTGATGTGTTGGCTCTACAAGCTTCCTCTAGGGGATTTTACCGAAACCATAGCTTCATGTCTCATTGCACATGTCTAAATAAATATTGAAGACAATCATTTTGCATAAGAAAGGCTATGGTACAACAGCAAGATTATTAATTTATTTGCCCCTGGCAAAAGCATTTCATGGCTGTAGACATCATTTCCTATTATTGATTATAGTGTTTTGACTTTTTTAAGTATTGTTTATCCAACAGTATTTACACAGAAGCTCATTTGTGAGAGGTTTTAATGTTTTTAGAGGTTGCAGTACATGCAAATTATTTCAGAAAATGAGGGCAAGACACAGATCAAAACTGGCTGTAAACTGCTGCTGAATTCACAATGGGGAGTTGGACTTACATGGGTTTTAATACTTCAGATTCCTCCCCAATCCTTTTCTTTCCCCTGTAGCAATATGCAGCGAAAACACATCTTATTTCCCCTTGCTGAGACAGACCCAAGCATTCCCTTTCTTTGAGAACATCCAAATTCCCTTAAGCAGACCCAGGAAAGTGTAATTAAAAAAAAAAAAAAAAAAAAAAAGGGGAGAAAAAGAAAACAAAAAAAGCTNAAAAGAAAAATAAGATAGCTGCGAGGGTAATCCTGCATTCATAACCAGTTCCAGAAAATAGAGGCAAATACAGAATGTCCTCTGAGTGTAAAAACTTAGTCAGTAGGTAGGTATTTGTACTCGATAGATATTTGCACCTGTACATATTTGATTGGAAAGCCTTTGATTTGCACCTCATATATGCATACTACAAAAAAAATAAGTATTTTTCTATCTTGTCTTGCAGCAGATAGTGCTCTATGGAGATGACAAATGGATAAATCTCTGATTCTCTCAGAAAGAGAATTCTTGGATAGTTTCCTGCTCCCTCAAGAAAAAAGGAAGCATTCTCATTCCTGCCTTGAATATCCTGTGAAAGGCAAAGGTAATGTTTCTAGGGTGTGTAAGTTCTCATTTTGTTATGGAAAACGATGGGGGCCTTGCTCTGTTCTGTAGCTACCTCTGTTCTGCTAGCAAATCCTAGAACCTCCCTTAAATGTTTTCAGAAATTAACCTCATGGCCTGCCCTCCCACGTTTGCTTCTGGAGGTCAAACGGCTGCAGGATGGGTCTTTAGGTAGGAAAGGGGAAGGGCTGCCAGATTCACAGCTCTGCAGATATCCTCTGCCCATGTGTCCAGAACACTCCGAACTGCGCACCCAGGGTGTGCCAGGGTTGGTTCAAGATGGACTGAAAATAGTTCACACCATTTTAGTGAGGATTGCCAGCCTGGGCAAACATCTGATGTTATCCTGATGGGGATGCATCTGGTCGTTGATCCTAATTTGGCCCAATTTTCAAGGTCAGTCAATCAAATCCAAAAATCTTGTGGGATGAACATCAGCAAAAATTGCTTTTGTTGTTGGTTTTTCATCACGTTTCTACTTCTGGTCTAAGCAGCAGATAAAGAGCTTAACAAGCCATGGAGAAACCTGCCATTAAGAGTTTCGGTATTGATCCGATATAAATGAATCTTTTCCTATAATTAATTTATTTATGAACAAGAGAGTATCCACAGAGATAAAAATTAGGGAGAACTTTAAAATGCCGAGATTGCTATTTTGTGTGCAGAAAGAACTAACGAGGCTCTTCCTCAGTCTTGTTTGCCTGCCCAGGTTTTGAGGGAGGGTTGATTTTTCATAAATTTGTGTGTGACCTTGAAGAGCCATGGTGACAAAGATTCTAAGATCATCTAGAAAGTCATTCAAACCCCAGGGCAATGTTTGTTCTGTCTCTAACAAAGGCCGAGATACTGGATTATAACATAGTCCCTGCCATAAATTTAGTGTTTCCTCTCTTTAAAACCATCAATTTAGGTCGTACTGCCGTTGTGTTCCTTCAAAAGTCTTCACAACTGAAACCCTTCCAGAAGGCGAAAAATTAAATTTCCTGCCTGAGAAGTACTAAAAGATAAAATCTGCCTTGTTTCCTGTTTCTCTTCAAAAATCCCAGCATTGGATAAAATATGCCAATTGTGTTTTAGTTAGTAATGTTTGCGTCGTGAACTGTTAAATGAAAGTTTTAATTCATCAGCCTCTGATGAATTCTTTTGGTGCTATGTTCGTTATTTTAGAAACGGCTTTGTATATCAGATTAAAAAGAAAAGTTGTTGTGATGATGAGAAATGCACGTGCATAATGCACGAGAAATAACTGATTCAGACTTTCTAACTCCAGACATGCTCCTGTTGCCTGGTCATTCCCTGTGTTCTTCCTCGTCTGATGTGAAGAACAAACTTTCTGAGAATGGAAGATGTCTGCCCTGTGTTAAAGCCTGGTCCAAACTAGATGCGCTGCAATGACTTTGTAACTAGTCGCAAACCGCAGAGTTTTTGACTTGTCACTTAGCGCTGGAATTGTAATTTTTGGATGTGTGCGTAATTGCTCCATTGTGTAAGACACGTGTCGTGAAGATGATGTTCTCCTTCCAGCAAGTTTTCAGCTTGAAATGATACGACAGAAGCGGAGGTGTGAAGTAGCATCACAAAATGAGTCAAAGAATGATAAAAAGATTCAGTTACTGAATCTGATGTAGACTTGCACATAAAGTGAAAAGCTTTTTTTTTCCCTGGGCTGAAAAGATTTTCTAAAAATATTCCTTTAGTTGTGATTTTGTGAAGCAGATGTGTAAAGCAGATAAATTAATAATCAAAACAATTAGCGAACATAATGCTTCAGCAGGCACGACTGTGGGAGAAAGAGTCTATTTTTCTATGACAGCGATATTCCTGAAATACAGTAGGTGCAGTTATTTTCATATTTGGTAGTTAGTAACATTTCTGAAGTGGTTGAAGCGACTAGCTTGGCTTTAGTGTAATCTACTCTTTGAAATGATAGTGTTTTGTAATCCTGTTTTTTGGGGATGAATATTTGCACATTTTCTTGGACTTGTTCCAGTAATTTACGAGGAGATGCTTTTGTAGGCTGTGGAAAACCCCAGAAAATTTCTTGGCTGGGTTTACTGAGACAAACTGAAATAAACCTTCAATTCAAAGATATGATACATGCTATTCCTATTTTGAAACTGTACCTTCATCACATGTGACCTTGCTGTTTGATGATTTGGCGCAGTGCCACAGCATAATTCGATGATCCACTGAAAATCGTGATTCTTTCATGTGGAAAACAATAAAAAGCGTATGGTATCAATTATACTTTGCTATTTCTCTGAGAATTCAAGCACCAGAAATAAAAAACACTGTCTGAAGACTTTGAATTTCCATTAACCGGAAACAGTTGGTATAAATTATTTTTACTGAAACTGCTCTACCAGTCCTGGGTAATAAAAGAAAAAATAACATTGGCATTTGATTGACTTCAGGGGTGCAAAATATGTCATGCTCAGAGGGAGCATAAAATTCCAGGTCGGGCAGTGGAATCATTTTATTGAATACCATATTTGTCATGGAGAAACTTGGAAGAATGGGTTTGCTGTTACCTTAATTTCTACTGCACCTCTACTGAGCATGGTGTTTTGTGTGATGGAATATAATGAATATGATGAGTAGCCACAGTAAAAGTAGGAGTAAGAAAGGAGGCTTCTGAAATAATAAGACTTTTGATAGAAATTGGAGCTGAGTTATACAAAAAACCAGTTTTACTAACAATATATTTCTAAAGCATGGCTTGGGTCTGGGTTTTAGAAATTTCAGAGCTGTGTGTATTTTGGTGCCTTACTGTCCCTGTGAGCACTGTCCTTATAACTGACCTTACGAAGATAACTACTATGCAAAGAGGGGGCTTTTGTTTCTTTGTTCTTTAGTTTAAGATAAATTACTCTACAGAATCTAGAGGAGTTCTGATGTGGCGACATCTCCAGTCAATTGCAATCAAACTTATATTACACTGTGTTTGTCTTAATGCTCAAGATTTATCTCTGTTGCTTACTAAGACATTTGGTAAATAGCACTTTTTCTATAGTTTCTGTAATAGGAACAACTCTATAAAAGTAGCAGTGTGTGCTCAAATAGAAACTTAAACTGAGCTGGTAATAGCTCTCAGATAGAACTTAAACACAATGCATCTGGAATTATTAGGGTAAAGCAACAAGCAAGTGAATAAAGTGCTTGTTAATCAGAAACTATACGATACTACTCTTACCCGTGTTAAATACGACTTAAAGCACTAGGGTTGCTTGTGTGATTAAAATATCACCTAGCATTAGGAGTTTATGTGCCTATAGATTTACAGTGTAGGTTTATTAGGCAATCCTTATTACCTTTTGTTTTTATTCTAGAACTGGAGTTGCATGAAACAGAGAACAGAATTTGGCCTTCCAACTTGGTATAAGTCTAACTGAATGGGTTAGCAAAGGAGGTGAATAAATCAGTGCGTGAGAATGGCTGAAGTTCAGAAACAAGAATAGAACTGCAGAATTGTGAAAACAGCAATGGAGAGAAAGAAAACAACATCAGACTGAAACTTTTCAACTGTGGATAAAGTCTGCCTGGTGACTGATACCTGTAAGAGAAGAAATTTGCAGTAGATTAAAAATAAACAAATAAAAAAATTTCCAAAAGCAGGTGGGGGCGACGAAAAGAAGACAATAAATCCCTGAAAACTCCAGATGGGTCTCTGTGGGCTTCTGTTAGCATTTGTTGACAAGTAAGACTCTATTTGCATGTCTTTTGCACTGCAGTTAGGATCATCACTGTGTTAAAATATGCTATATTCTAAAGCTGGAGTGAGAGTAACAGTAGCACTGGAAAATATAAGTGGACAAAAGAACTGTGTCCAATGCATTTGTGATAAAAGATTATGATAAATATATCTCTTTTTTTGCAGAACGCCTTGTAGGAGGCTTGGGCACACAAGAAGAAAGAGAGATAAAGACTCATTGAGTGGTCTTGCATGCTACCAAATTCCTTTAAAAACATCTGCTTTTTCAAGCTCCTGCTCATATTGATTTAATGGAGTAGCCGATATTCTGTGTGCTGGTAAAATACTGTGCGGGTGGTGAGGGGGTGGCACTAGTATAGCCTGGTTATTTTTTTTTATTTTTTTTATTTTTTTTTTTTAGTTCAGGCAGAGCTACAAAGGTCCTTTGATTTAGGGTCTCTGTGCATCCTTTTCCTGGTATATGACCTCATGAGCCAAACTGCGTAATCCTGGAAGCTAATATTGGTGGTAGGAGCCTGGATCTCTTCCTTAAAGCTCAAGGTCTGTCGGCCCATGTCCTGTTGTTGGCCCTTGATGCTGGCTGTAAGTGTGGTCCATGATCTGGGGCGTGTTTTATCGCTGGGGACTGGCCCCTGGCTGCCCAAACGCACCAGTTTTGCCTGATGTCACTTCCAGTAACCTGTGATTAGAATGCTGACAAACAAAGCACCTTCCCGCTGATTTCTTCTGCAGCTTATTCCCTTTTAGGCTCTGAAGAAGACATCAGACCTTGGCAAAATGGGACTTCTAGGACTGTGCCCATAGCATGACTTTCTTCCTTTAGTTCTGGTTTTTTGAAGGTGGGTACATGGTCGCTCCCAATGCTTACATCCAAAGCTAATTCAGGCAACACCCATCTGAATGATGATCCTGAGGTCCTTATACTTGCGGGCTTGCCCAACCAGTTATTTCTGGACATTCCCCGAGAATAGAAAGGGCACAGGTAACTCACCTGAGAGCAGTCCTGCTCCGTAATGTCCCTTATTCGGGTCAGTTAACCTCTATGCCCATCTGACAGGCAGGGGTATTGCCCTAAAGTGCTTTCACTCAACATGGCAATCATCAAGGTCTAAAGACCTTCCATCTTCCCACTTCTGAGAGATGAGTGACAGCGGTCTGATGGGAGATAGTGAGTTTTTTCCCTTTAAGGTATTTGGTGATAGAGGAATTTCATAAAATTAACTGTGAATTACACTTATTTTCTGCAAATAGTTTTAGCTTCAGTACTGGTGGCCCAATATACAAATGCTTTCATCAACATAGCCAAATTTAGTGATATTAAGAAAATCATATGTGTTTGGAAAACATTAGGATTTATTTTTATGAAATAGCATCTGATAATTAAACTGCCATATTTTTTCCTGGCTTCTTTCATTACAGAGACTGATGACTATTACTACAAATATCCCACAGAGTATTCAATTATGCTGGAAGGAGGGTGAAAACGACATGCCAGAAGCTACGCAAGAGAGATGATGCACATTATTCTAATTTTATGAGGTTGTAGATCTTGGGAAAAGAGAGATTTATAATGCCAGTCCTTATAATGATTAAGAAAGTGCGTGTCTGATTTATGTAGTGGGAAGATGGGGTAATTTACTGAAAATATCACAGAAAACAGAGTCTCTGAATAAAAATGATCTGTGCAATCTGTGTTTTCTCAAGATACCTCGCAAACCTCCACATCTTCTACGCAAGTCATGAGATAAAAGTTTATTCTTCAAACTAAAAAATATCTTTCTTTACTTCAGTAGTCAGCCATTGTTTTCTCTTTTGTTTACAGTGATTTGAAGTGAGCTACAAATACGTGTATTTAGTGAAAAGTACCCCTGCTAAGCCATCAATATAACGTTTTGTAAACCTTACCTTCTGAATGATAATGGAAATTAGGTAGTGTTTATTTACTTCAAACTAAGCGTTGGCGTGATTCAGCAGATCAGTTAAGTGTATGCTTGTTGGTAGTTCATAAATACCATTGAAATAACCTAATAACTTTTTTTTTTAAGACAAGAATTTTTGTCTTTGGGGGAATTACGATTTCGATGACTCAGGAGCGGAGAACAGTGTCAGGCCTATATATTGTGTTGACTTGAGACCGGACAACTGTATGTGTGCAGATCTTGCGTCAGAGTCTGGTAAGGCAAGTTATTTTTCAAAATTTTTGAGGTCAGATCTTGTAATTTTTTTCTCACCGATAACAACTCAAGGTTCATTCTTCAGATGACTACGTGGACAGTGAAATAGTTCGTCATTTGAATGGAGTGTATTTTTTATATTCTATAGGTTGCTTTCTTTGATAATTCACTTTGCACTTGTTCCAAGAGCACATAGGAAAAGTAAGCCCTCATTAAGAATAAAATGCAGTTTCTAGGAGAAATTATAGATAAAATTTGGCTGGTTTCAAGAGAAGGTGCAGGGACAGTAAATTAATACCTCCTGTTCTCATAACTGTTAGTTAACATGTCAGGCTGTGTTGTAGGATTGATGAGACTGTCTGATCTGGCAATGTTTTCGAGGGGAAAAACAGGTCTTTAGGTTTTTTGGGTTTTTTTCCTCAAGTCTTCTCCATTTTCTCCAGTAAATTCTGGATTTGATTCTGATCTCACTTCCAGTTGTTTTAGACTAGGGCAACTCTACTGATGTTAAATAATATTATTTTGTTTTAATACAGGATTCAATCAGAAAATAAAAATGACACCATTGTGTGTCTCACATTTCCCGTTGTTTGTGTTCAGAGTAAATATCAGTAATGTAGATCTGGCTTTGGCTCTTTGTATGCAGCATTAATGAGCTGTTTATTAATTCAGAGTTTCTAAAAGATGTCAAAACTGGCTTCATTGCCTGATTCACAGTTCATTGATATCAGTGGTGCTGCTCCCACTGATGGTAGTGACCTTTTGTCGCTCATAATTATTGCTAATCTAATAGCCCGGGCTTAAAGTGTGGAAGTAACCAACAATCTGGGTTCATGCAAGGGTGGTTGGTGTTTGTTGTTGTCTTTTTTTTTTTCCCCAACAAGACAAAAGAAAACAAACATCAAAAAGTTTTTGTTTGTTAGCTAGCAGCAAGAGAGCAAAGGAATTAGAACTGTGTATATGGGTTTCTATATATAAATATGAAAACGCAGCACCTGAGGAGTCAGTTGTTTCTAAAAGTAATTTAGTTTGTATGCTAATAATTTTTCAATGTACCATTTGTCTTCTAAAGCAAAAATCTGTAGCTGGCATATACAGATTATAATAGTGCAGCTAAATCTTTTAAACCCAAGTAGGGCAATCGAATTACAGTTAAACAGGAAAAAGTAAATGTGGCTTTGGAAGTTCATTTTCTTACATGCTTCTCTAAAGAAAGAAAGCATCAGGAAGTATTTCTTGGATATGTGATGTGACACTGTCAAGTTTTATATTTTTTTCTTTTTTTTATGTTTCTCCAGTGGGGGTTACTTTTTGTTCCTACAAACTGGATGAAATCTTATGACTGCCATTAGCTACATATGTATTATTTATTTTCAATTAAGTTTTCTACTCCTAATATTTTTAACAGAAAAGGAAATATACTATGTGAAAAACTGTGTCCCTTGAAATACATTTAAATCGTACAGGCATACTGTTTTATCCATATGTATGTACTAGTTTGGCCACTGGCGTAAGTTACCTCCTGTATATAATGCATTTGTTTGCTGGTGAGAGCTAATTTCCTTCTTTACTGTGAATAGCTCTGAGCTTATCTCTTTCTCTCTTGCCAGATCTGGTTATCCACTGGGGAATGAAAACTTAAACTAAGTGGACTCTAAAGACAGTATTTTTATGATGATGAACTTGTGTAAGTATTGTGTTGTTTCTTAAGGCTTTTCTTCTCTTTCCCTAATCTTAATATTTTACTTCAAATTTGTGCTCTCAAAGATATTGCTGGCCTCTGCCAGAAAGAGAAACAGATTTGTGCATCTGGTCATCTTCCTGGTAGCGCACAGACAAATGTTACCAGGTATTCAAGACACTCGGGACTCTCAAATATCAAAATTGCAACTGAAGACAGACTCTTTTTTAATCACCTGTCTGTTTCCAGGATTAATGTATGTGTTCACAAAATGACAGCAGCACATTATTCCAAAGTAAAGTTTGTATAAAGTCATGTCAAATGCACATTATACTCTGTATTTCAGTATGGCAGAGAAAGAGCTTGTCTTCTCCAAGCCGCAGCAGTCTAGCTCTTCTCGCAATCGTACAAATAAGGAAAAGCAGCAGTTAGAAATGTTTTGCAGAAAGCAGACCAGTAGTTTAGTTATCAGTAAGAAATTTTTGTTACAGGATCTCAGGACAGCTGTGCATACAAGAATGAGGCCTCTGTACAACTTGGAACCAGGATATGCGCACGCCTTCACCCAGCTCTGGGTATGAAACAAGGACACCAAGAAACTGGTAAGTACCTATTTTGCTGCTTGTACCAAATTACGTACAAGCTTCTTCCTGCCTGGTGG
>VYZM01014754.1:47683-62329 GCA_013398915.1 Dromas ardeola
GGGCGGACCCCTTTTCTTACCTTGTGTTTTTCTATGTCCTGGGACGTCAAAAGGAAATATTTGAGGTGGGGGAGTGATCTGGAGAGAGACAGGAATGCTGTGCAAGTAGGGTGAGGTTGTTGCATGTGATTTCTTTGAGAGAGAGAAAATACTAAGAGGGTGGTACTTGGGGGGTTGCGCTGTACAAATGTGCACTTGTGGGAAAGAAGGAAAAGGCATCTCTCACTGAATAGTCTCATAAAACAAGTCTGTCTCATTTCTCTTTCTTTATTTTTTTATATCAGTCAAAGTATATTTGGACAGCTTGAGTTAAATTCTGGTTTTTAGCTGGAACAGTACAGCTAAATCCTTGTGTACTATGAATTGGCACCGCTGCACTGAAATCAAGAAAGCTTTGTTGATTTACATCAGCTGTTGCATTATTCTTAACTAGCAAAAAGTATAATGTAATGCCAGATGTAGGGCATGTGTAGATGTCCAGATTCAAAGTTTTTGAAGTCAGTTCTTTAGCTAGTTTGTTTGGTTGTCTGAAATATCCTGAAAAGTATATTAGAAAAAAAAAAAATCTCATGAATTGAAAGGAATATAGCACTCTGGGTGTTTCTGGTTGGGCTGTATGCTGTACCACAGTAATCCTACGGAATGCTTGCTACATATGTATGTTCTAAACATTATTATATTTAGTATGGCTCCTGTTTAAGGAGGGATTATTTATGCCGAATCTTGGGTAGAGAAACTGTAGGATATTTATAGACAAGTGGTGTTTAAACTGAGGTTATATACTGAATCTAACTGTGGTACTGAGGATACAAGAAGATGCAAACCACTGGAAATGAGGTTCACAGCTTTACAGGGTTTACTCAACAGGACAAAAGAATCACACCAAATTGATTGATTGATGTGTGTTGAAGCTCACCTGGGGGCAGACCTTGAGTTACCTGCCACAGTTCTGTTTTGGCCAGAAGCTCGGAGGAGCAGACTTTGAGGAAAGCATCTGTAAGAGGCAGTGACCCAACACACCCCCAGATCAGAACTTGAAGGAAACCAGAAGCTGTTGGCCTTGAACAAAATGAATGTAATTGGTCTTATCTTGAGATGAAGAACTATTTTCGCTGGCATGTTTCCTCCTCAGTTTGGCAGAGTGTAGTATGTTATGGTAAAACTTGGAAGACCATAGGCTGTCTGTGGGCCGTTGCCCATCTTTCGTATGATCCATCCTCAGTACCACAACATTTCTTCTTCACAAGATAGCAGGGTTGCAAATAGGATTTTTTTTTTCCTGACATTAAAATGGTCCTGGAGAGAGAACATGGAACAAGTTACCTCTTGAGCCAAGAAAGCTTCAGTTTGGGTGCGTGGAGCCCGGCACACGCTGCGTTTGGCTGCATTTGCTAGGATTTGGCATTTATGTTTCTGTCTGACTCTCTGCCTCCAGTGGTAGTTTTTCCTATTCTTACATTTGCATGTGAAAGCTACTCTGGGTCTTTTGCTGGTATCCTGCACCTTAGGCAGTTTTATAATGGCCTAAAAAGGTATAAAAGAGGCTTCTTGGCATAACAGATCATCCAAACTATGCTGCCAGAGCTGACCCACCAGTGACAGCTGCGCAGGAGGTCTTTGTGTCTTTACATATTTAGCCGTAACTTCAGATCGTCTTTGTTTCTCTGCTCCTTAGAGAAAGGGACGCAGGTTACAATGTCTTGTCGCTGATTCCTGCTTCTGAAAGATTCCCAGGAGTAAGCGAAGTCAAGAGAAGGATGCGCTGGTGTGGACAGGAATGGTGTGAAAAGTGTTGTGAAAGGATGGAAGCGGAGTGTTGGAGAAGGCTTTGGTTTAACATGCCAGTGAGTTAAGATTTGCAGTTTCAACCTCTTTTTATTCCCCAGAGTGAAAGATTGAAAAGGAGAGGTTTAACTTTCCATTAAACAAAAGTTTTAAGCATAATGATCTACATCTGAGGGCAGGCATTGGGGTGGAGAACAGGACTCTCAGCCTTTCAGGCCAGTAAGAGCCTGCGGTGCGCACAGAGGTAGGGAAGGGTGCATGGCCATATCCCTTATTGATAAGCATGGGTCATCTGCTCCTCAGAATACAAAGCAGAGGTGAATATTGAAGAGGCAGCACTGAAAAAAGCAATCCAAAAGATTGCTTTTAGGGACCTTTTAAAGTGAAGGTTAATCGTACTGTTGAACAAAAGCCCTCCTGGCAGGTTGCTTGGACTGTACTTGTTTATCTGACGGTAGAACTGGCAGAGGAGAACAGCTTTAGGGGAGAACAAGAGTTTTGGGATACTCTGCCATGCCAAGACTGTGCAGAGCTTTGTCCATCTGATTTACAGCTGTTCTCTCTCTCTCTCTCTTAAAAGAAAAAGGAAAAAAGGCTCATTTACCTGGAAGCTTACTAGTCATGCAAGAAAGGGGATCAAAATAGGTGTAGGGATTATTGGTCAGCTGGACTCTCAAAATTCAAGAAGAACTTTGGCTTGCATTTTAAGTAAGGTTTCTTCTTATTTTAACTCCACGATGTCCTTGTTCCCTGTTTATTTTGGCAAGTTGTTAATTAGTAATATGATTCTTGTCTGTGACGGTTTATATAAAGTATCCTGCATTCTTGAGTGCCCAAAACTCTCACTGGCCTTAATGCAGGTTTGTGTTACACTTGCAATTCCTGACTAAGCTTCATTTTAGGCATCGATATTTAGTTGTTCTAAGGCACCGTTGAGGGAAAAGGATCTACCCCAATAATACATCCCCAAAGAATGCTGGTGGTGTCAAACACTGTATTTATTGAACAATTTAGCACAGTGGCTGAGTAAATCAATGCTGGGCATAAAAACCCGCAGTTCTTGTAAAGTATATGTTACGCTAATTACTAAGATGATACGTTTCATCTCTATGCCCTCTTTTTAACTTGAATGTTACAATCATATCTGTTAGTTGTTGCCTTTAGAAACTAGGGGGAAATAAAAGGTCACACGTAACACTGGGTCTCATGATTGTGTTAAGACAGCCACAAAAATCAAATGTATTTACAGATTAAGTATCAGGGGAAAATAGCTTTTAAAATATGTTGGCAACAATAAAGTCCACTCTCTAGGTTTAAAATGCACGTTGTGTTCCAGAATGGCAGTGTGACTCATGCTCATCGTTGAATGATAAATGGGATAGATGTGTGAACTCCTGAAATGTACACCACAGTGTGACAAAATGCACCTGCACCACTGTTAAATGAAAAAGGATAAGCTTTCAAAGAGCTGGATGTGAAAATTCCATTTTTGAAAATCAATAAGGCAATAGTAATAAAAATGCCATTATAATTTGAATCAAATCAGGGTTCTGCACCAAAAGTGATATATTTAAACTCTTGGTTTTTTCAGTCCTTATCTGTATAAAGTAATTTCAGACTGAAAAATGGCAAATATTAGCTTTAATTGTAAACAGATAAAGTAAGCTGGAACAATTCATTGAAAGTTATACCCATGTTGGAATATATCCTTTTTATGTTATGTGCCATATTATGGAAAGAAAAAACACAATTAGATCTATACTTTTACACCCAAGCAACTTCTACAAATAAAAATGTACTCACAGGATGACACAAAGTGATTTATTCCTGTGCAGAACTGCTCATGGACACACAAGCACGATTACCCAAGTATCAGAACTATCTAAAAAAAGTTACATGTGCTTCTGTTTACACCTTCTCTCTGAATTTCAACCACAGACCCAAAAATTCAGGCTCAAACTGATGCAAAATTATTTTGCAAATGAGACTACTGAGCTGAATGCAAATTTAAATGATAGAATACTCTGCATCCATCTTCTGTCCTCTTGTATGTCACTTATTTTAGACTCTCATCTCTTCAGAGTAGGAAGAGATTAATACCAATTAAGAAGCTTCATTATGCTGTAGTTCAGTGCATACCTCAAAAGATCAGTAATAAAGCCTGAAGGATACCGACGATAATATGATGCAGACAACTGTTCTGGCTCCCCCACTACCTTATTTTCTAACATATAACCTGTGTTTGTTCCTGGAAAATAAGATCTGGGTTTAGTTACATCCTCGGACAACCCATGCAAAATAAGAAATGGCAGGAAGGGGGGGCACTTCAGGGAGCAAAATAGTTGGGTGAACTTCCTTTTGTATATTTGGAGAAGCACAGGACTTAAATTTCTCTGAAACATAAGCTGACTTTTCTTCCTCTCTCCAGAGAACTCATGAGTTACTGCTATGCAAAAGTAGTAAGGAATATATTCAGGTGTTTAATCCACAGTATTTCAGAGCATGTGGTACTTTACTCGTGCTCATGTCATGTCTTTGAAAAGCTATGCGAGAAATTAATGTAAGCCCTGAGAGTTCTTGAACGTGACTGTATCGCTCTGAAAAATGTGATTTCCAAAATGACTGGGAGAGAGTAAAGTGTCAGTGCCTACCTATAGGCTGCGTAACTGCCCCAGCCAGTGGGCTGAGCTCCTGCGCACCCAGGACAGGCAAGTAGGGAAATCTTCCCATCTTATCAGACCCGCAAGAGATACCTGTGCTATGCCCAGAAGTCTCTTTTGCTCAGCAAGAGCAAAGTTACTATGTCAGCCTGCATCCTGAAATGATACAGGTTTGGATTGCTGGGTCTTCAGCCCTTTCTTGTGGCAGAGGTTTGCCAGGAAAAATTATAAATGGTTTCAGCCAGACAACCGTGTGCTGTATGCAAATGAAAGCAAATAGTTCTGGTGTTAATCATCTCACTTGTCACTGAGCAAAACAAAGCTTTTGAAGCTAATTCAGAAATTTCCATCAAATCAAAATGCGAGCTTTGCTGGCCCTGCTTACCTGCGTAGTTTTATTCTCATACATACACATAAATAGAATTGCCTTCACTTAAGGTCTAGCAACTATATCCTGATTTAGTGGAAGTCAGCTGGAAAACAGTATTGAATCCAGACTTCTTTATTTGTTTGGAAAGTAACTTGCTGGATGAATTTACCAAAACTTCAGAAACATTAGTGGTCATTAACGGAAAACTGCCCTTGCAGTGGGTAACAGCGACCCAGGCTTTTATCTCAGTGAGTCTTGCCTGGCTCGGGTACAATTTCCCAATTTGCTACTTTTATCATCTTCAGTTGATTTGCAATACAGATGTTGCCTTATTTTTGAGATACAAAACAAACACGATTTAAAAAGCAAAGGATGTTCTTTCTGAAGATTGTAGAGTTACATCTATGTTGCTTTTTCCCTTTAGGAAGCTCAAAGCCTTTTACTAGCTTTAAATAGCAATGCTTTGTGTCTGTCACCGTACCTGTCATTATCTCATTGTTAGGGTTTGTATGTTTGGTTAGTAACACATGCTCGTTCGCCTGATTAGCACCATGCTTTAATTTCATTTAATAAGTATATTTCAGAGTCAGAATGATCTTCATCAACCAGAATAATTTAACTTTGACGTGTAGAATTAAGATGAAGACTGTCAAATGAAATGTAAAAAATAATCGGTGGTTCTCATTAAGAGATAATAACAAGACTTTTTTTGTTTATCAGTTTTGTTTTGGTCTCAGCATCAAATTTTAAGAACTGTTACATGTTGTGAACATTCATTTTAATACATTTGATCTCATCTGGCAACATGCAAATAAATAAAATCCTTAACCTTCTTTTGACAACCAATAATTAAGAGTGCAAACTAAATACTGAAAAAGAGCTTTAAGAATAGGGAGCTAATTTAGGCATACATCAGGAGTTTGATGAAATATGTAACACTTGAAAGATTAGCTGAAGCAGTCTCTGTTAGAACTTAATGACTGTCTGCAAGAACTGAGTCAGTCCTGGTACAATTTTGTGAGACTTGAGAGAAATAAAGGAAATGCCATTAAGAGGAAAGAAAAAGGAGGACCTGAGGAACCGTAGTGGACCAAGAATTGAGTACTTTCTGTTCTTATTCAGAATGTCCTACTTTGGGGATCTAACCATCACTCTTGTCATGTTTAGGTCTTTGCTTGTTCTCTGCACATCAAAGTGCTACACCTGGTGTTGCTCAGCAGATCTCTTATGCGCCTGTACTAGAAGCACCTACTTTGGTGTCTAAAAGTGTGGTGGTTTTTTGTTGTTTTGTTTTGGTTTTGTTTTTGTTTTTTTTTTTTTTTTACTAAGGTCTAGTGGAATATGCATAGGCAGCAAGACTTTGTAACTGTGATGTAAATGTCAACTGGAACGGTATTTCAGGTAGGGACCTAAGGATGTTTTTAAAATCTAGTTCATTAATGACTTGGAGCACAACCAGTGGAAAGGCTGGTGTAAAAGGTTTGTGGACCAAGTCCAGATGGGGAGGGGTTTGAAACGACTCAGGCTGTGAAGAGAGGACAGTGGATAAATTGGTGAAGTGGTATTAAGTAAATGCATGAAATTCAATGCACAAATACAAATTATGACAGTGGGGAAAGAGAAATGTAATGTACAAGTATACAAAAGGAACTCTGTAAGCAGGCAGTACTGCTGTGGAGAAGGATGGAAACGAGTTTTAATGGGTCAAAAAATGAGTCAAGTGATGCTGTTGCAAAAAAGAAAAAAAAGTAATTTTCATTCTGGAGTATGTTGGTAGATACGTGATTTGTCAGAACGTATGTTTAACTGTGCTCAGTAGTGCTAGAAGCTTATTGGGAATATGGTGTATAAGCACATTGAAGGTAGAGAAGTTAGAGTTCAGAGGACAGTGTCAGGGCAATAAGGGGTTTAGAAAAACTGGATGCTTGACCAATCTCATAGCCTTCTATGATGTTATAACTGGTTGGCTGGATGAGGGCAGAGCAGCAGATGTCATTTACCTTGACTTCAGCAGGGCTTTTGACTGTCTCTCGTAATATCCTCCTTAGGAAACTGAGGAAGCGTGGACTAGACGGGGGGGACAGTGAGGTGGATTGAGAGCTGGCTGTGTGACAGGACTCAGAGGGTTGTGATTAATGGAGCAGGGTCAAGTTGGAGGCCTGTAACCAGTGGTGTCCCCCAGGGGTCAATACTTGGACCAGTATTGTTTAACATATTCATCAATGACCTGGACGAGGGGACAGAGCACATCCTCAGCAAGTTCGCCCATGATACCAAACTGGGTGGGGTGGCTGACACCCCAGAGGGCCGTGCTGCCATCCAGCGTGACCTAGACAGGCTGGAGAGCTGGGCAGAGAAGAACCTAATGAGGTTCAACAAGGACAAGTGTAGGGTCCTGCACCTGGGGAGGAAGAATGTCAGGCACCAATATAGGTTAGGGGTGGACCTGCTGGAAAGCGGTTCTCAAGAAAAGGATCTGGGGGTCTTGGTAGACAGTAAATTATCCATGAGCAAGCAATGTGCCCTTGTCGCCAAGAAGGCCAACGGAATTCTGGGCTGCATAGGGAAGAGTGTGGCCAGCAGGTCAAGGGAGGTCATTCTCCCCCTCTACTCTGCACTGGTGAGGCCACAACTGGAATACTGTGTCCAGTTCTGGGCTCCCCAGTTCAAGAGAGACAGGGAACTACTGGAGAGAGTCCAGCGCAGGGCAACAAAGATGATTGAGGGATTGGAGCATCTCCCTTACGAGGAAAGGCTGAGAGAGCTGGGACTCTTTAGCCTGGAGAAGAGAAGGCTGAGGGGAGACCTGATTAATGTTTACAAGGATCTAAAGGGTGGGTTTAAGGAGGATGGAGCCAGGCTCTTTTCAGTGGTTCCCAGTAACATAACGAGGGGTAACGGGCACAAGCTGGAACATAGGAAGTTCCGATCAAATAGGAGGAAAAACTTCTTTATGGTGAGGGTGACAGAGCACTGGCACAGGCTGCCCAGGGAGGCTGTGGAGTCCCCTTCTCTGGAGACTTTGAAGACCTGTCTGGATGCAGTCCTGAGTAATGTGCTCTAGGCAATCCTGCTTTAGCAGGGGAGTTGGACTAGAGGATCTCTAGAGGTCCCTTCCAACTCTGAAGATTCCGTGATTTTGATTTCTTTTATAGGGGATAGAAGACTCGGTCCAGCTTTTCTCTTCTGATAAAGCTGGGTGTAAGAAGGATGGACCTGGCTGATTCTGCGTGTCCTCTAGGGATAGGGCAAGAAGTAGTTTGCAGGAAAAAGACATTTTGATGTCAGGAAGAGCTGATCTCCTGAAATGGACAGCTATTTGAGGTGGCTGTGGAGTCTCTTCCTTTGGAAATTTTTAAGAACAAGGCAGACAAGTATCTCCTGGGAGTGCTGGGATATACTTCCCCTGCCTGGAGGGAGAAACTGCTTGGCACCTTCTCTCTATGCCTGCGTGCCTGTTTTCTTCCGAGGGTCAGCAGAGCATAGGGGAAGGCAGTAAGTATTCATGAAGAGTGCACTTGCTTTGTGGTATTGCTGCAGCCAACGAGTCAAAGTTTGGCCAAAAGCACTCTAATTTAATAGAAGTTAAATAATAGTCATAAGATGAAAGGATACGTAGGTTAAAACACAGATGCATGTTGAATTAGTACAGACATTGTGGACTGGGAAATAATTTTGCAAATACAAAATGTTGGCTATGTTTCAAATCAGGGAAATTCTTCCTTCTTAAATGTGCAGTTTCTACATGATGGCAGCATCTTTTTTTTTTTTCCTGGATTTCCTTTGTGGTGTTACGTTTCCAGGATTGTGGTAAACAAAAAGGTCATAATAAACTTTTCAAGGAACATGAGCTTTGTGGGGTTAGGGATGTCATCCTGATTGCCTACAATTAAGTCCAAGAAATAGAAGTCTCACCCTTTCCAGCTCGTTACTGGGCAGTGAGCCCAATGAAGTAATTTTCCTTTGATTATGCAGCCAGTCCTGCACGTATGAATAGATTTGATGACTGCACACTGTGGTGGTTTTTTATTTTTTCATTTTATGGATTTTATTCTGACTAGAGGCTATTACAGTATGTTGTGCTACCCATCGGCCTTGGCTACAGAGTCAAGCTCGAAGAACACTGTTCTTTTCTTGCCAACTTATTCGGCCTACAGTCACTCAGCTTACAACAGCTTGTCAGCTCTACTGAAAAGAGCCAAATAAGACTTTACCATAATGTTCCTTCCCCTCTCCCTTGCAAAAGACAGTTCATTTCTTGAATCAGATTGGGCAGAAGTTCTTGTGGTAATATGGCCAAGAGCTCTATTAATATCTCTTGTGTTCAGAAGAGGCAGCCTGGTCCTGTTAACCATTGAGTGCTGAAGAGGAGCCAGGAAGAAAACAATTCTTTCTCATGGAGTTACAGGAGTATTCTGTTTGTAACACATCTAATGTTTTTATAAGCTTCAGAAAACTAAATGCAGAGGGGGGTATAATTTCCACCTTTGTGCTGCGGCGAAGAGAAACGGTATCCGAAGATCACAGAGTGAAGGGCTACTGAACTACGCAAGAGGAAAAAATGGCGTTAGGAATAAAATCCTCCAAAAGCATCATTGCAACACATGGCATCATTGTCTGATACCAGCTGAGAAGAATGCTCATCAGAAACACTCTCAGGATAGCCCATAAAACTTTGCAGGAAAAGTGCATTTTGAGATGAGGTTGCTCTGAGCACGCTGCCAGCAACAAAACAGAAACACCGGCAAGAGGAATGAGGGGGTAACAGTAGAAGCAAACCTGGCATCTATGTTTAGGGGAAAACTGACTACCTGTAACTCTTCTCACCTCAGATATCTCAGCATATACCTATAGACGACCATACAAAACTGCCCTAGTACCCCAATCCCACAGATTAATCCCTGGCGATTTAGCTTGATCTCTTATGAACATTGTACACTCTTCAGGGTTGGAATGTTTTAAGTTCTCTAGTAAAGGAACACAAATCATGGCTTTCTCCACCTTTTGCAGTTTCCACTTCTTGAGAACCCATTGCATACCAGTTTTGCTGTTGTGCATTTTAGCGTGACAAAGTACCCGCTACTTCATTTTATGTAAGCAGGCGTCTTAGATTCCAGTATGCTGAACGAGTTAATGGCACGGCAAAGAGTCTGCATCTGGCTACTCCAGCCACGCCAGGGATGGAACAGAAGAGCAGGAAGTGGTGAAAGCACAATAATTGTACCAGAATAAGAACAGAACCATCATATAGGCCTAGACCGTTGTTATAGCTCTGAAATTAGGGACATAATCATAATTAAAACCTCATATTCTAACTTAATTTAGGTTCTCCTAGAAGAGTTGCAGATGCTTTCACCCTACGAACTGTGTTGCCTGGACAAATCTTCAGGAGTTGTATTTATCTGCGTTGCCTGCTAGCCATGACAACACATGTGGCTGGGAAGGTTTTTGTGTTGTGGCCAGACAACGCTACAACTCATCTCTCCCTCTCCTCCTCTCTCTGCCTTCCAGTCTCAGTCCCACGGGGGCTTTTCTTTCACGTTCTGCTGCCAAATTTTCTGCTTCTCTTCTGTCAGGCATTCTGCTTATAAATTGCCAGAGCTCTCTTTTCTTCTAAGCGTTCACTTTTCTTCCTTCTCCTTTTCTCTAGTCTTTCCTCTTTCATTTCCCATTAAATCCTTTTTTGTGTCTCACTTTTTTTTTTTCCTATTGCCATCTTCTGCAGCTTTCGCTTACAAGTTTCTGTGATTACGATTTGTTAGTGTATGTGTAATGTTTCCTTTTGCTGTGACTGAGGTAGATTGCCTTTTGGAGTGAATGTCAATGCAGTTTGTGCTTCTGGGTAACAAGTATAATATCCTCATGGAAAAAAAAACCTCAAAAGATTTATATCCTATAAAAACACAGAGGTGTGAATTGATTTGAATATTTTCAAACTATGTTTAATCAAAATTAAATTCTTTTCCGTAAACTTCACAAGTTATTGTGAAGGAATATTTGTAGAGGGAAAAGAAATATTTTTCGGAGTAAAGTTTTCTGCAGCATTATATATTCTGCTGCTTTTTACAAATGAATAGGGGACTTCGAAGCGTTCTGTTAAGCTGAGAGCAAATACAGCATGAGAAATGGTGTCTTCTCTGTAAATGCTGAGATATGTGTATTTTTAACACCAAGTACACTGTTATCAAACTGCTTCTTATCAGTTGTTGAAAACAACTTTCTACATATTTGAGTAATGTTTTCTATTCATTTATTTATCTAGGATGAGGAATAGCAGGAACACAAGAGATTTTCCTGGGAATGCATCCAAGAAGTGCTGGTGGAGGCTTCCTAGTTAATCAGTTTGTCAAAAGGAGTACTTTTTCCAGCATGCAACATTATTCACTTAATTTTTCATTAGGCCTTTTAATGTGAGTCCTGTTAAAGCAAGCAGCTGTGATATGGAAATGTTAATTTATGCCAGATCCCTTGAAAATCCTGACTTTTCATCTGTGTGGCAACAAACTGAAGTGTAGATGCTTCGCGTTGCTAGCAGCCACAACACAGCCAGGCTGAGCGACGGCGCTTGAACCGCGCGCTCCCCCAAACGCCACACACTTAACTGCAGTTATCCTGAAAGTTTGCTCTCTGTTCATATATCATAAGTGAGTGTTACTCATAAAGGATTTGAAGTCCCCAAGCATATGTGTCCACTTCCACCATTAAAAGTAGACTCAGGTGCTTGGCATGGCTGTCTTCAGGCACACTTTCCCGAAATAATTGATAGCTGCAGTCCCGCTGCCCATGGTTCTCTGTCTGGATGTACTCACGTTGTGTTTATAGGGCTTTCATACGGGCCGCTGGCTGACAGGGTGCGTGGTAAGGATCTCACACTTTCTTTTATTAATGTGACCTATTTTCACGTTCTCAGGTGACAAATTATGCCAAATGAGCCTTCTTACACCCACTGTATGATACGATGAGAAATTTGTATGTCAACCACAGCTGTCCTGGAAGTGTTGTAAAACTTTTGGTGGTGTGAGGCACTGGGATTGGATTGCCAGAAGATGTTGGATGAAAAAAGGAGAGAGACATCTTAGAAGTTAACCTTTTAGACATTTAACTCTGAAGAAATATGTTGCGTTCTGACTTTACCTGTTTTCTTAAGAGATAGCTATAGCGTTCCTATGTGGTGTTATTACACTCAAAATCTTGTTAGAAGCAAAAGGCAACATACCACGTGAGTTGAACCAAAACTTGCCATTAGTCTCGTTAATATTCTGTTACTCCAGTCAAACTCACCTAATTAGTTCAAAAAGGCCTCATAAATAGTATGGTAAAAATGTTATAGAAGAAAGTATTCCCATTATCTACCCCTTTTCTCTGGCTTTATATTAACTCTTCTTCTGGGTCCTCAGGGCATCGGTTTTGGTCTTAAGGGGGTGTATATAAAGATGTGTCGCATACTGCGGACAAAAGGGTTAGTGTTTGTTACGTGGTGACTACCAATTTGTCCCCCGGGGTCCTCATTTTTGTACTTTATAAACAGATAGGAAATTTGCCATTTGCTTTGGGCACAGACTTGTATCGTTTGTGAGACCAGACCAGACTTAGACTTGCAGACGTGATCTGTTCAAACAAAGCAAAACATTGCACTGGCTAGGCCGAGGTCAGCTTTAAAGAAGGCCTTGATGATATAATTCAGTACAATTAATAGTGGGTATTTGGTGGTTTTTGCAATGTAATGATTCTGGTTTCTTGATAAAGTTCATTTTCTTTGAAAACCAAACTGTTTCATGACTTGCAAATGGAATTAACCATTTTTATTATAGCTGCACTAAGCACTGCTTGTTGCGCTTTTCAGTTGCAGTCGCAGCAGAGGAACTGCAAGTGATGTTTTATGTCACAAAAGAATAGCTACGCTGTGTATTGGGGCTCCCTCTAGATAAAAAGGTAATTGCCATCTCTTAAACATTTTACTAATTTTATTGATACTTACAATTTTCAAAATTGCTTTGGAAATTCTCTGCTGCAGCTCTGAAATTTTAAGGGCAAACCAAAAATTATTTGGAGACTGAGGGAACTGGTTTGTGAAAACAATTTTTAAAGACTAAATATTTCCCAAGTAATGGGATACGAGTATAATCTGCGTATATTTGAAAGATGCAAACGCTTAAGTCAAAGGAGAGGACTAATATTGTATCAGCCTTAGGAACAGCTAATTCTGTTAGTTTCAGTCATGAAGCGTACTTTGGACCTCCCTTTCTGGAGCTCTTGCAAAGAATCTGTGAGAGTCCATTGTTTTAAACAAGGTGTTTTGTTTTCCTGAAGAATCAAACACGTATGACACACTTAACTTTCATGTGCTTGGAACTACCTGGATGCTTTGTCTCTTTTTACATCTTTGCTCCTTCAGTCCATGTAATGGACTAAAGTACTAAATTTCTTGTTTGACCCCGCAGTTAGGGACAGCTTTATTTCATGACGAGGTAAGGCCCAGTTTTGTAGATGGGCCACTGAATTCTGTATACCTCTGGCATTATGACCTAGATGTTTTGTGCCAGCGTTGTTTAAATAAAAAAAAAAAAAAAGGAGTTCCTTTATGCATTATGAAAGCAATAAATTCTGTGCAGTAGCTTGTTCTGCATTTTTTCTTTTCTTTGCTTACCATTATTAACTCCCAATCACTTATTCTATTAAAAGCTAATTTACAGTTTTTAGTTGTGTAATTCTCAGTATGCTAAAGGCTATTGCATTAACAACAAATTAGGTATATGCATTCAAAAGTTCTCCAGTAGGTATAGGTTACTTTTACTGGTTATTATTTCAGGCATGTTTACAAAGAGGAGGGGAAAAAAATTGGTTTGGTTTACTGTTGATTCAGATCAGACACGTTCTGCCAGCAAATCTGAGCATATGCTTTGTAAAGGTGAAAACCTGGAGATCCCAGAGCATGATTTTGCCACAGTCTTAGAGGCCAGAGAGCTAGAAACCCATTCTCCAGTCCTTACATCATCATTTTATATCCTGAGGTAAGTAAGATTGTTATTATCTTGTTACTTGATTTTGCCTGAGTAACTAACTAACTGCGATCACCTTGTAGAACAGTGATTGTGTGCATGGACCAATATTGGTGAATTTCCTTCAGTTAGGATGACAACGTGCTTCAGAAGACAGCACCATGAACAACATAAAGATGGGCTTTGGAGGGGAAACACAGTTTCTAGTTAAGTAAACACTGTTCAGGAACAAAGGAATGCACTATAGCAGATGTTTTCGCATTGTTAGATGCTGCATTTTGGGTTTGGTTTGGTTTTTTTTATTTAGAAGGTATCACAGAGACTACTCCTAGGGAGTACAATATTGACATTTCTTGAATGTAAAATGGCAAACGAGCATGGTTTGTGTCTGTTTTGAAGCTTTCCCTTTGCCTTGTGATACTTTTGGTGCCTGAATGCCTATTTACTGTATTGAAAAGCTGTGAAGTGTAAGGGGGCCTTCAGTGCTTTCCTGCCAGGAGGGTGGTATCTAATTGAATGGCTTCCACATGGATAGCAGTTACACATCTTGAAGCGTACTAGACTTCTGTCCTTTAACTTACTGTGGGACCAGAATTTTACTACACTCAGATTGCTGTTTTCTTTCGTGTTTGGGTTTTGTTGTTGGTTGGGGTTTTTTTTTGTTTTTTTTAAATGTATCTGTGTTTTACTGAAGGCCACAATCAATTGAGGTTCATAAAATTTTTGTCTGCTCTGATCTTTCTCCTTCAGGAAGAGCAAACCGGGGAATCAAACTAAGTTGTAGCTGATGTGCCATCCTAAGTCATGGTTTGCATTGTACTTTAAAAAAAAA
>VYZM01014754.1:62402-87850 GCA_013398915.1 Dromas ardeola
AAAAAAAAAATCACATAGGATGGGTCTCGAATTTAATTCCTTATGTTTGACACAGACTTTCATGAAGGTACCGGCAGGTCTCAGCAGATGGGACATTGTCACATTCACCATTTTTCTGTAGAGCTTGTTGAGTGCATGGAAGATCTGGTGCCCTTGAAAAACCCATTAAAACAGAAGGAATGCTACAAAAAGGGCAGTATTTTGCTGGGTCAAATTCTGAAGTATATGTTTTGATCTAGAAAGCATATTTTGCATGTGAAAGAGAAATAAATTTGCCTATTTGTCCAATTCTGCCCAGCGCAGTCACACACTTGCCCTCAGTGAGGGTCTATGGAATCGTCCTTATTCTCATGCTGGCTCTGAGGCGTTTCCAGTCTGAGGGCAGAAAGAGGGGTTATCTTGGGAGAAGGAAAATGAGATACCCTTTACAGGCCCATTTTGTTGCTCGGCAGAGTGGAGATGAGTCTTTAAAAGACACTTGTGTGTCTTGCATGAGCTCTGTGAGGGGAAAGACATGGAGTGGTTGTACGACAGTGTGACAAACAGGTGGGCAGGGTGATGCTGGGTGATGGATTGGGAGGGACAGGCCAGCGCGAAGCTTGACGGTTGGTATAAATACTGGGGGAAAGAGCCGTGTCAGGTTTTGAAGTGGGATAAATTTTATGTGGTAGCAGATGAGCATCTGGCAGGTGGGTTTGAATGGGGAAGCGACATGAACAAATGCAGAGCAAGGACGGCAGCTTGTGCTTGTTATATCTTATGTGCTTTTCTGGGGGGAGCGCGGGCAAGAAAGGCAGCTTTCAGCAAGAAACCCAGGAAAAAGGAGTGACACAGTAGCTAGGACAGAACAATGGTACGAAGAAGAAATTAGTGGTGGGGGTGGAATGTAAACGACTGCCCTCAGAGCTGTCATGGAAGAGCGATCGATAAATGGAGTTCGTAGGTTGGAGGCCCTGGGTTTTATATTACAGGTGAGCAATCTCCTACTGGATCTGCAGAATCCCTGAGGGGGCAGGGGCAAGGAAGAGGAAATGAAGACATGTCAAATATGAAAAATCATAACTTAATGTTTGGCTGCATTGTTGTCCAAATCCATCCGTCGCTGTAAGAAACCACTCTGACAAGCATGGATTTGTAATGAGAAGAGGCTACTATATCAAATCAACCTTCTCTGCTGGTGTGCCTGAGAGAGAGAGAGCTTGCTAGGTACAGTGGCTCTGACATGTATTCCCACTTCTAATTAGAAATACTTTATAACCCACATCCCTAATGGAATCTGGGAGAAATTATTGTAACAATGTATTGCTACAACGTATTGCAAGACCACAGCGGAGTAATGCTTTTAAACTTTATACGTTCTGCATCTGATCTAATATTGCAGCTAATCCATCAAAAATTGATCTTGAAGTCTCTCAAAAATGGCTGCTGCTGGTGGAAATGCTTGTAACGAATGCGAGCGTTGCCTTGCCGAACAGGGAAATGGTACTCTGTAAGTCCTGAGAGTGACAAAAACAGATCAATAGTTTGTGGGAAGATATCCCCAGCAACATCTGATGGGCACTGATCTTCATCTCTCCAGATAATCAGTGCTGCAGTTCCCCGTGTTGAAAGTAAGGTAGATTTTGTTGAAGTACCACCGTAGAATTGTTAAAATAGGACCACAGATAACCCCGTTCGAGACAAGACCAACTATACCTAAACCAATGCACATACACTGAAACTAGGGGCCTGCAATTCTTCCTGTCATGGCACTATTTTCTTTTTTTTTTTTTTTTTTACAATGATAAATGGCATTTCCATGCATATGTGGATTGGGGAGTCTTTTTTTCATACAAAAGTCACTGCTATCCCTTCTTTTTTTTTTTTTTGTGAACAAGTATCATAGAACAAATTTTACAACAACTCAGCAGTAAATTCCTGCTCTTATAGTGAAAAGAAATACAGTAATTTATGGACTAGCCAATCTACAGGCTTGCTGATCAACAATAACAGGAGCTTTAAAGCCTACAGGTAACGTTGGCCTCATGTAAATATGTTTGAGTCACGCAAAGTTTTGTTACTTTTCTTATGCGAGAGTTTTAAGAAAAAAGTTCTTGGTACTGAGAATGGACAGAGCAATAGCAGAGTATATTAGTTGTGATGATTTATTTCTTTTCCAGTGCTTTTGGGTGACACATTCTCGAAATATTAGTGAATCAGTTTCTCTCAGCTCAGCTGTTGGAGCTGTTGTTTCTCCTCTGTAGGCATTTTGCTGTGTCTCTGTCACTCTATCTACTCACAAATGCACTATTTCTTCTGGCCTCATATTTCACTTACAAACACAAAAAAAGAGAAGTTTGGGCTATATATCAGGAAAATGATTTTGCTGGAACAATTGGATTCTGGAAGAAACTGAAGCCAGTTAAGCAAAGTGGACTCTGTGAGCCATTTGGGAGCTAGCTAAACATCAGTGAAAATTACACAGGAAAGGAGTAATTCTGCAAAATGAAGTGTAGAAACTGGATAATACAAGCGATCATTTCTGATGAGGTCCTTACTGTCTATTATTCTGATGGAGAAAGACAATGGTCTAGTTAGTAGTTCCATGGAAAAAGAGAATTGAGACACCAGCATTTGCAGAATCTCAGTGAGTAATAATTGCAGTTTTTAAGCTATTATTTCACTATTCAGGATTGTATTTGAAATGGAGAAAAAATGCCTTTGTTTACCAATGAAGATGCATGGAGTTTCCACATGAAATGTTCAGGTGCTGCTGGATAATGGCCTTTGTTATCAGTGGTTAAATTGCAGGAATTGAGTCAATCTCATTCCCCAAAGCACATTTCAGTTAAATTTTAAGAACAGGAACTACTCGCATTGAAGTAACATGGGCAGAATTTTCAGAACTAAAATTCGGTAGCTTTTGCAGGTGGAGTAGTTATGCTGTGGTTTCTGCACATTAATATTGAGTTCTCAACAGAAGTCTGCCTCTGGCCATGATTTTTGGCATTCTTTCCGATGCAGCTTTTCTGTTTCTAAACCAGTCATTTTGGGACTTCTCTATTAAAGCTCATGCAGGAGAAGAAGCGATAGAGAAGGAAGTGAGTAAATCCAAGGCAAATGTGCATTTTGATTATTAGTACTTTCTCATTCTGGATTTTTTGTCACAGCTTTCAAAAACCCTTTTAGAAGAGAAATATTTGTTACAATATCCAGGTCATTAATTGTCTGGGAGTTTTGGGTTCGTAAATAAGCATGACTGTAATGGCTATTTGACAATATTTTCATAATTTGAGATAGCTCAAGACTACGCCTCTTTTTTCACTACCCCATATGTTTTCCTTTTTCAAATTATTATGATTTAGAGGAACGTTACATGATTGTTGCTTCATTTAACCTTTGAGCTGGCAAATAGATAAAGATGAAATGGATGATACAAGAATTAACTTTTAAATTGTAGAGCAGTAATTTAGAAACAGTGTAGAACAATCTAGTACGTGCTGAATGTTTGACTTTTTTTATAAATGCACTATAATTCTCTGGTTGTTAAAGAGAAGAGAGCTATCTAGCGGTTACAGATGTCATCAGCTTTTGTCCAACAGCTATCAAGGACTGTATCCAACTTGAAAAGAACAGAATGGTTTAAATTATCTGTGAATAATGCAAGGTTTGGGATTAAGCTCTGTAACATAGGAGGACAAATTCTGCCACCTGCTATGGCTTTATAAACTTATTTTTTGAAATACAGGTTTCTTATCTGACTAATTGAAAGTCCCATGCTATTTTTAAAGAAAGGGAACAGCCAGAAGGGTAAATTGAAGTGGTTATGCTGGGAAATACAGTCTAATGATAAATTGTCGTATAGCCATGGGAAAAAAAATAAAAGGGCAGAACAGTTGGCAAGTGGCATCCAGGAAATTTGGTTACCAAACAATTTATCTTGTGGAAGTGAAACAAACCCTCCATGGCTTGCTTTATTCTAGAGGATAATTAGCATATTAGCAGTTGGTGTGATGTTGCACGGTAGATTGCACCAGTACGCTCTATATGGCCTAAACTCGAGTAACGGTTGTTTGCCTTAAAAAAAGGTATGAGAAACTCCAAATCTAACTGTCAAGTACCAGCATTTTTTGTTTCAAAATGAAAATTGGATCAGAACCCATTTGACCCACAACGGAAGTTATTCCACCTCTCATTACTGGCTTTCTGTCTAAGCGTGAGGTCTACTCTAGCAAGTACCTATATTGAAAATGGAGTTGTGACTGCAAGTTCTAAGCTGTAGTAGGAGTTCATTTGCATTAATTTAGGATTGCATTTTGTCTTTTTAGACTAACAAGGTCTTGAAGAATCGCAGAACTCTCACATCCTGGCAGGTAGATCATGCAGAAACGAGCTCTGAAATATTTTCAGCTCTTCTAAATAACTATAGGGACAGAGATTTTTTCAAATGGACTCTTAGTGCAAGGTATTCCATTGCATTGTTCTTCCGTAGAGTGTGCTGGCTTTTTTCTTGGCCCTCTTTATCTTGCATCCTTCTAAGCACGTTCTGTTACCTTTTTTGTGCTACTTCATATTCCCATTATTGCTTCTGCCCTTGCTTAGGCCATTCCAACATAGATATTGCACCTGCTTAGATATCTTTAAAACTGCCTCTACAAATCCCTAAATCCATTACAGATGCAAATGAGAACCATGCAGTGAGATACTCTGTCTTTTGGACACCAAATTGTCATCAAAAATCTCACCATCACTTCTTCACCTGCTCATGTGGTACCCAGCTGTGCCTTGTTGGCCTTGCATTTGCCTGTAGTATGAGATCTGCTGTTCAGAGATGAGATTTCCATTTCTGAAAGGCTCCGTGTCAATCTTGAAGTTGGCCCCTGTGTTCTTCCGGAGAACGTACAGAATTAGGTTTTGATGGGGGAGAGGGGAGGTTTTTTTTGTTCTTCTTTCTTGTGCTCTAAAATATAAGTGCGTATTGTCAAGAAAATATAGCTGCCTAAGGAAGCAGAGTGGTTAGAGTGAAAACGTCTAATAACTTTGGAAGCCAGTATCTTTACATGTTTTACATTATAGTTCACTATGTTAGCACTTGGCCACAACGCCGTGCATCTCCTAATGCATCAGAATTACAGAAACATCTGGGCTAAATAGCTTCATGCCGATCCACTGAGAAAATTCACAAAGGATTCAATACTTTTAAAGATATTTCATTTTATATCTAGGATAGTAGGTTGCATTATGCTTATATACGGATTTATGAAACACACAGGAACATTTTGTTTCTTTTTTTTTTTTCTTTTAGTCTTTAAGTGCCTACAGGGCACATCTGTGCTGCTTTATTAAGAGCTACGTTATGGCTGGACCTTGTGTGGCTACAGTGTGGGAGAGGGAGCAAAGAGGTTCCTTTTCCCTTTGCGCAGCCCGTCAGAAGCCTGCCAAAAATTACAGACTTCTCAAGAGCCAGGAGTAATCCTTTAAAAGAAAGATGTTTCTGCTGTGTCTCTCTCCTGCTGGCCAGGAGAGCTGGCTGACCATGTGGGAAAGTACCAAATTACCCTGCTGCAGCACAGCCAAGGTGCTCTGGTTTGAAGCCCCTTTGCTGCAGGCATTGCTTCCCACGCGCCGTCTGTCCCTGGCAGGCCCTTCTGGTTGGACTCCGCAGGAGCAGCACGTTCGCTGGCATCCTCTGATCTTGCAGCGATGCTCTTCTGGGGTAACCCAACGCTGCTTTAGTGTGTTTGTGGCCTACTGGTACAGAGATGACAGTCTGTAGCAGCCATTGAAATCTGCCTCTAGATCTCTCACAGGGTGCGAGCAACTTGTGCAGTCCATAATGATGTAAGTTGATCCCACCTAGTGTCAGAAGGGACTTTTGGTTTCCTGAACTTCTCTGCCTCCCTGAAAAGTGTATGTGCTGTACATTGCGCTGCTAGATAACCCTTATAAAATCCTAATAGCAAGCTGTTGTTTCCGGGTATGACTGTGGCCTGTGCACTGCAGGTCGGTGTTGTGCGTCTTGAATTTTAGTCCAGCAGATGATCAGTGTGGGGATTGGTCTGGCAGCACATAAGATAACTGCTGCTCAACTTTTATTATTGGGCAAGGCATACATCCTCTTTCTGGGAGATGAGGGATTGCTACAAAGCCTTCCTTTTTTTCCTCTGGAAGTATTCCTGTGCTGGATACATCCTTTAATTCCTGGCTCTGAAAGCTCAGCCTTCATCTGGTGTCCAGGTTGGACTTCAAATGAGGCAAGAAGCTGGAGAAAAAGACGTTTTGAATGTAAGAGACTGAACTGTCCTGGTGGCCTCGCCTTCCAAGGTAGCAAGTTTGCTCAAGTTAACTGCTTGATTGGGACGGAGTCCCAGTCATGGATGAGAGATTTTGAGGATACAGAGTCAGATTGGTACGAGGATGATGTCTTTTGGTGTGGAGAAGGAGAACGTTGTCATTCTTTTGTTTCTGTAAGTGTCAGATAAAGAAAATTAAGTCATGCTTGTGTAACGTGAGGAATACATACACTTTTTTTCAAGTCAGAGCCTCCAATTTTATTCAAATTTGAGAGCAGTAAATTAAACTGGTTTTCATGGTGGCTGTTTCTAAATAGTCTGATACAAATGTTCTGTTTTGTGTCCTTAATTAACTTGAATGTGTTTTTTTTTTTTTCTTCCAGTGAAAGGGATGATTTTCACCCACTATACTGCTGTTAAGCTGACATGAGAAGCTCTTACACTAATGGAAAATCAGTTAATGCGAAATACAGCAGCTTAAAGCAGAAAGGGCAGAGACTGACTGCAGAGCTGGGGGCAGCAATACCAGCTTGTCACCCAACACGGATCTGCTTGAGTAGGAATGTGAACTTTAACTCTAGTGTGCCTTCTCTGAAAGGTATGGATTTTGGGGGGTATAAATAAAGACCTTTCCTTCCTTGAGGGAGACCCTTCTCTTTTGTGCTGACTTGCTCTTCACCAGGCCAATCGTTTATGTAGGTAAAGAGGCACAAGAGCAACAAGACATCCTGAGGATACAGTAGAAGACTGAGGTGATGCCCCGAAGGCTATTTCTCTTGGCTGTGGAAGCCTGATTGCAATTTCTCTCTGTTTTGGGTTAAGTACCTGAAGTAACAGGGTAACAGGCTGCACCAGAGATGTTGCCACTGTCTTGCTTTCCTGTTACAATGCTTGTTTCGTTAACTAATGTTGCTTGTGACAGCTGTTTCTACTCACTAGAGTCAACTAAGTGTTGAAGTCTTGTTAACTTTTGGTTTGATAGATTTCTGCCACAGGAAGAAACTGATTTTAGACGTAGATCGGTAAATGTTCAGGACAACCCATAGTGTGGGGAGTTAATCAATTTTATTATGCATCTAAATGGCTTTTGTAGGGATCATTATCAACACGAACTCTCGTCTGATGTGCATTGTACACAAAATTGTGTCTTCTGCTTCTGTAAATAATGTCTGCCTGGACCACTTCTGAGCGTTTAGAGACAGCACTCCTCAACACTGAGAGAAGAGTGCTGGCACGTAGTGCGTGAGGTCATTGTGAATTTCCCAGCCTTAAAAAAAAGCTGTAAACAAAACTGTAAAACCTCTGTGACGAGGCCCCTGAGAGTGTTAGCTTCTCAGGGTGCGATGGGATTTTCTGTGACGAGAACAAAGCGCCTCTGTCTGCAGAGTGAGCTTTCCTGGTGACTAATCTGAAGCTGTAGACTCAACCCCAACAGGAACTGGTTTCTCTGCTCTGTATTCCAGCTGCTGGGCACAGTTTGTTGACTTTACCCTCTCCAAACCTTGTAATATGTGTACTTAAAAGGAGAAAAAAAAAAAAGGTCTCCTACAAACTTCAAAAGATGAAAGACACCACTTCATAAGTCTTCCACCTCTGAGTACAGGAAGAAAGTGCCAACATGGAACCATGGTTAGGTTTAATGCATTGTTGCCAAATATTCAGAAAATATATTGAGGAGTGCTATGTGATTTTTGTATGCACCGGAGTGTAGATGTGGAAAGCATGAATGGAGCTTCGCTTCCTTTCAGTGACTGTGGTTTATAATTACTTAGAATTGCTTAAAATGTTTTGTCGAAGTGTGGCATGTTGAAGAAAAAAATCATTTTATTGGTAGAAATTCTATTTTTCTCTCCTTCTTTGAGGTCATGGGCTGCCAAGAAAGCACATTTCCTAATTCAAAAAGGCCAGATTTTATTCCTTTTAGTTTGTTTTTTTTTTTCAACCACCTTTTTTAATTCCTTCCAGAGAGAATAAAATAATCCAAAGTACTATTATTATTTCATTTATTACAATCAAGGAAAGCAGTTTGAAATTATTTTTTTTTCTTTTCCTGCCAGCTTTCGCCACAGTACAGAATGTTTCTGGCATCTGCCTTCCTCTCCATTGCTCACCAGCCTGGTACTGCCCTTGTGATGACTGCTCATCTTCTGCCTTGACAACCTGCTGCTTCTCTAGTTTCTGAAATACCATGATATAAATGTCCATATTGAAGATATCTCCTAAAGGGGAAAAGCTTGGGCATGTTACAGATACACACTCCTAACGTCAATCTGCAGGGTCTTCCACAGACTGGCGTATAACATTACCTGATTTTAAGAGCCACTTGAAGACTCTTTTAATAGCATTTCTCGTTATTACTTTCATTGTCAAAAGAAGTAATAATAGTGAGTATCTGCTGAGGGGGTGGTACTTTGGTTGTGTTTTGGTTTTTTTTTTTTTTTAATTCTGATTTGAAAAATAAAGACCAAAAAAAAATTGTCTGCACTAAATACCAGGGGAAAGATACAGCACAGTGTATTTCTCTGCATTAAATACTAGATAAGTGATGCAGCTGGACGTGTTCAGTTGGCATTCCAGATGTTTTCAAGCTTAAGTCCCCAAATGTGCTGGTAATTGGTGTGTTTTCTAGCATTCAGAAATACCCATGTATCAGCGAGAATGAATTTCATGTTTTCTGCTTTGCGTCATTTTAGATGCACTTTTCTCAGCTATTTGTAGTACTAAAACCAGTCCCGCATTTCAGAAACGCATAGTGCCAGGTATCGCGGTCACACTGGTTAACAAAATGATTCATGAAATAAAAATGTATTTTCCAGGAAATTCATACCTATTGACTGTGTGTCCAAGGGGATCACATCATCAGCTTGAGAGAAACTCCATTCTGAAATACCAGAGGATGACATCTTACAGCTCTCACTTTGTTCTTAGGGCACCCTGATCTTGACCAGTTTTCTCAGGTATGTTCAGCTGGAGAAGGATAAATGATGCAAACTGTTACATAGATCAGTTACCTTTTTATTTAGAAATTCAGGCTTCTCTCTCTTTCTTTTTTTTTTAAAAATTTAGGTTTTTTCTTTTTTTTTTTTTTTTTTTTTTTTTTTTTTTTTTTTGGATACTCTGGAAGGTCCCTACTGAAATTGGTGCAGTTTTTATTTGCAATGTTTTGGAAACATTATTTCTATTTGCCTAGAAATAAGGTAACAAAGTGTTTCATGGATGTAAACCTAGAAACCATTTAGCAGTTAGGTGGTAGGATGTTCTGCAAAGAGGCTCTTTTAAGAATATTTTGTGTTGTGCAACAGAAATCAGGTGTTGAGAGAGAAACAAACTAGGTGCCCTATTTCCTTTGCTCGTTTCTTTTAATTACGCTTTAGCATCGAGTGGATTCCTCGTAGCTGATAGGAAAAAAAATCCTTTGCTTCTTGTTCAACTGTTAATGTCTTACAGAAAAATTGGTATTCCCAAACAGATTTCCTGGAGAAAAGTGACAATTATGCCAAGCTTCTTTGGGCAGCATAGCACCGAAGTTGTTCACACAGCACCTCCACGTTTGTGTTGAGACGTGTGCTCTGCATTTTCTACTTGTCTAATGGGGAGAACTTCTCTGGGAAGCTGGAAGAAAGAACTTGATGGCGCTGTTCAACAGAGTCGGCAAATACCTTTGGCATGGCTTTAGGTGGCGTTTTCACTGGAATGTCTGAAGACACCTTAAGGTAGGTGATGATTGTTACTTCTGTTTTACAGTTGGTAAAATTAAATCACTAGGGGTTTAAGTGGTTCACCTGAAGATTAGATAATAAATCCAGAGCATGTTAAACACCAAACTCTCCAGCTCTCAACCTCTGGCAATGTAGCTCCATTTAGTAGAAAAGGAAAAAAATCCCCAAACCCTTTCATTAGTCGTGGAAGGAATGAATGTGCATGAATCTCGTACACTTTCAATCACAAAGTTATTTTTCATTGACGCAAAGCTATTCTGGAGTGTGAGTTCACAGGGAGAAAGGGTGACTGAGGTGAGAACTGTTCAAACAGCTGAGCAAACCACACATGCATTTTAAAATGCTGCAGGGTTTATAAGTTCATAAAAGCCTCATAACTGTAAGGTTTATTAGCCAGCATAGTCATTTTCCAAGGGAAATAGGTGAAGGTGGGAGTTAATTAACCCTCCACTGTACTGGATGTGCTATAACACTGGAGAAATATTTTTTTCTCTTTTTCTGCATGTGATTGACAAATATAATGGTGATCCAGAGAGTTACGCGGCTATGAAAACAAAATAAACCCCAAACCAAAACAAAAAGCACCAGCAAGAGTGACGCTAGGGTGTGTTATGTTGAAATGCTTCCAGGAGAGATAACTCATTATGAATGCTCTTGCACACAACAAGGGAGCCTTTGGGGAAGATGTTTCTGGATGACTGTGCCATTTTTCTCATGACTTGGAAGAAAGCTGCATTCACATTGGAGCATGTTTAGGGAAACGGACATGGAAAATCAGGGGAATGGATTTCAAAGCAAAATCTACAAGTTTTCTTTTTTCTTTAGATGGAGTGATTTATTGTTCTGATTTGAATTTTGCCAGGAGATTGACCTTGAAGAGCGTAACTTTCGTGGTTAGAGCAATACCATTGGTGGGCTTTAGTGTAGCTAGCAAGTACGTTTCACAAAAAGTTTGTATTTTACAGATACAGGTTTTTTGCAGGAAAAGTAATTTTTTCCACAAGACTGTGGAAGGATTTTATAATGCATATAAATGGAGTTTATTAAGGTTTTGGCAGATTTGTGACCCACGTTAATTCATATCACTCACAATGTCTCATAGTGAGTAGTCAAGTTTAGTATTCTTGGGCTCAGGTAAAGATTCCTGGGTACAATTCTCTGTCCCTAACCTCAGGCAGCATATTTTCTTAAACCAGAACATGTTTTCAGCAGTAGGACAAAAGCATGTATATTGATCATACCAGCTACTTCTCTCTGAGTTAAGGTATAATTCACATGCCTAAAGTAGGTAGCAAATATAAAAGTGTCCGAACAGCTGCGTAAGCTAAACAGACATTTTAAAATAATGCCATTTATAAGTTCAAACAGCCTCCTAACAGTAAGGCTGGTTAGCCAGTGTAGTAATTTTCCAAGGGAAGTAGGAGTTGATGTGAATTAGTTAACCCTCAAGTGTATCGCACACAAAGTACCACGTGGAACAGTCCTGAACCACAAATGTTGGGCAGCTCTTTTCCACTATTCTGTGGATACAGTCTCCACCTTGCATCCAAATACGGAGACATTTGCAACAGAATATTGGCACTACTGTTAGAGAAATGGTGTTGATGAAATGAGGGATGGAGGGAGAGCAACTTGTTTTGTCTTAATTGTATGGGTGTGGGTGTTTAACCTTTTTATTGCTGATGAGAAATCAAAAGCACTGAATCGGACAAGCACAGTGATTATTGGAGGCCCTTGATTTAAATAAGTTGTGATCAGCTTGCCCCAAGTCAGGGATACATACAGCCCCTTTAGTAGTCCTCATTATTTCTGTATTTATTTTCCGATGCCTGTCACAGTGACAGGGTTAAACTAACAAAGGCAATAAATATTTTTCTGTATATTTGTGCATTAAAAAATAACTGAAGACGTCTCCAAACTATTAATGAAAAGAAAATTTTATATGCAGTTGTGGGGTTTTTTTTTCAACTGTAAACTGTTATGCTGCTTTAAATAAATGTGATGATCTACCAGACTAGCACTAAGACAAATGTTTAGTGGTCTCAGTTAAGTCCGTTTCCTGCACTCATTTCTCAGCCTGCAGTTGTCTAAAATGCGAATGGCAATAGCTGCTGCAGTTGTGAGGGATCTGAACAGACACCCTGATAAAGCACTCGGTTAAAAAAAAAAAAAGTAGCTGCTCAGACCCACCCAAAGGGTGGTGCTTTGCAATGTTTTGTTTATGGAGGTTTTTGACTTTATTTGCAACTTCTAAAGCATACTTCTGCCAAGAGGTCGTTTTGTTTTTTCTGAAATGTGCAATATCAGTTAACAGGGAAAAGTGCTGCAGAGGAAGGTTCAGAGGGCTGGGGATTGAATCCATTGATGTAACAGATCATGCACTTTTTCTGTGTGTAACAGAGTAGTGGTGTTTCCTTCAAGGAAAAGAAAGGACATTTGTCATTTAAAAAGATGACTGTCAACCTGGTTATGTCACCTGAAGACAGATTTTTGTCCTGGAGCTGAAAACAGACTGCTCAGCCGAGTGCATTTACTCCTGAGCGGATTCACTTGCCGGTTTGGCAGACTAAGGGCTAATCCAGGAAAGGGCTTTGGATACCTGGGACTAAAAGCGGTGGAACAGAAGCCAGTGAGTGTTACACCACGAGCTCATCTGCCAGCTGCCCTCTTGCTTGGAGTGCAGGTTTCCTACACCTTTGGGGGTTTCTATTCTGCAGGAAGGCTTTGCTCTCTGGTCGGTGGTGAGGTCCATACACACCTCGGCCAGAGCTCAGGAGGGCACCACGTAGGTCGTCTCTGGGAGCAGGGGGCCTAAAGAGGCAGAGAGAGCGCTGTGAATTAAATTCCTGATGTCACCTTTAGAATGTGTCTAAAGCAGAAGCATTTGCTTACAGCAACAGTGAAGAGTCTTTACAGAAATTGAGACTGCCATTTGCCAGGCATTGTTTGTGCTGACAGCATGGATTGCCTTTTAGGAAGCCGTGATTTAAATGTGGAAGGTAAACGGCATTTCTCGCTTGGGGAAAAAAGGGAAGCATCTTTGTCTACAGGTGGGAAAAGAAGAGAAATTAGTATGTCAGCTGAGCAAAATAATCCTGTGAGTGCGTCCAAGATGTGTAAGGATCTCAGTGTGATTGAAAGGCCAAGGATTTAGTAATTTTTTCCTTGGGACGGGAAGCAACAAGGCAGGTGCGGCCCTTCAGAGTTGTTTGCAGGCTGAAGAGAGTTTGAGTTTAGCAGAAGGTGTTAGGTCACTCTTAATACTTTTAGGAAGTTGCCAGATACTGATGAGAGACTTGACAGCAGAATACCAGAGTTATCAATCCAGATTAAACAGACCTTGAGTTCCCTTTTTTGCTTTTAACTTTCTCTTGAACATCTGTGTTTTTCCAATAAAATTTTTGTAAGGGTAAGGTACAATAGACAACGATCCCTCTGTGGCAATGTTTCTTCTCCTTGATCTTGAAGGTGCATTAATTTGAAAGAATCCTGTATTTCTTGGCTTCCATAGTTTATTTACTGACATTGCCTCTGATGCTTGTAGGAAAACCATAACACTATATTGCTGCGAGTAATGGTTCATCTGGGGGAGTGATTAGCTCCCGGCAGGTTGTGGCTGATGGCTGATGCCATGTTGTAGGAAACTTAGAGAAGCCTTTCAAATCATCAGGTACTTTTCCCTTCAATACTTGCTGCTGCAGAGTTTCAAGATTTCCTTTGAATGGTTTATGATTCCTCTTTGTGTCCTGTGGGAGACCAGAGGCTGCTGTATAAAACCAGCCTTTATGGGGATCCTCACTGGTATCTCACTGGAAATAATGTACAAGGTGCCATTGTGAAAAGATGGATTGCAGAAATATATCCATATAGTGGATGATAAATACAGGTGACAACAAAGAAACATTAAAAAGACCCTGGAATAGGAAAGCTACTGAACCGACTGAGTCAAAGTCTCCTTCAGTAAAAATGAATGTGGTCCATCGACTTTGGTTATTCCAGCAAAGCACAGAGCTTAGCTTATCACGTTTTCAGTTTGATCAAAACTTACAGAAAGTTTTATAGGAGACTTAAACTATACATCAAAACAAAAACCTTGAAAACTTCAAAACTTTACTGGTATTTTTTCCCCCCATTCACTGATTTCTGTTCAAATACGTTTTTTCCATCAGCTGGGGGCATAGGCAGATGAATTAGTATCCCTGAGCCAATAATCATTCTGGTGGGACCCTAAACTGAGAGAGGCAGAAAGCAAGCATGCTTTGTTATGCTTTTGAGAGTAAAAGGCAAATAAAATGGGAACAGGGGAGTCTTTCTCTCTGATGTTTTTCAGCCAGAGGTTAATTCAGCTGGAGGCAGGAACAGCGTTTCCCCCAGCCACCAGTGTGGAGGGGTTGACCCAGAGCTTTCTTCAAGCCAAAGTGTCTGCATGGTCAAGCGAGACTGGACCCTTGGCTGGTTAATCCCAGCCAGGTTTGGGTGTAGGAGAGGATCCCGAAGTGCTCAGCGCTCTCAAAAACTCACTTTAGCTAAATGTACAGCGGGTAGGTGCTGGGTTTACGAGCTGGAGAGCCTGAAGCAGCGAGCGGGTGGGAGCCACATCTGCCTGCGGCATCCGTCTCACAGTGAGAGTTGTCCTGGCTGAGGAGGACCAGGCGGTGGCAGGGGCACCTCCAGCTGCATGATGGCTGCCCGGCCACGCTGGATGTTCCCCTCCAGCAGTGACCTGTGGTTCCTGGAGCCCTGGGAAGAAAAGGGGGGGTGACACCAGCCAGAGGAAGGGTTTCTGTTTTCAGTGAGTCAGCCAGCTTTTGGTCACTGCTGCCAAAAATACAGATTTTATTAGTGCTGCAAAAAGAAACTCTGTTCAGGGGTCTTTATTTTCAATACCAGTTTAATTCCAGTCAATGCTGCAAAGCATGTTCCATTCTCCACTACCCTAATGCCATTTCACAGCCTCGGGTGGAGTTGCCCTTATGTGGTGGAGTAGAAATGGGTTCTAGGTCTTTGGGGAGTCTTGATTTATTATAGCAGATTTGATGCATAATTGTGTAAATTATGGGGGTGGGGGAGAGATTGGGGTAGGGAGAGGAAAGGCCTGGGATATGGGAACTGGTTTCAATAAGAACCAGTATGAAATTTCATCCCCTCCCGAAGAAGTAACCAGCCTTTTCAAAATCGCTCCCATTTTTCCACACTTAAAGTAAATAAGTAAATAGCTCATGCTCCCACTTGTTGGCTTCAAATGGACCCCAGAAGCCGGGGGTACAAAGGAGACACAAAAGGGCATTTAATAGCTTGAAAGAAAATATTTTCAAATGGCTCAGGATGAGGTAAGGTCGGTTCTTAAGAATTTCCCCATTTGGTTTCTGTAGCAGGGGGCAGCAACTGAAGAATTTTGTTTGCCCATTCCTCCATTTGCTGTATACCAAGTAGCTCTGCTAAGAACTTGAATAAAGAAATATTTAATTACTAGAACTTTAATTTACATTTGCTCTAAAAACTCATTTTGTTACTTTCTTTAATTATCCTAGCCAAATAAACATTGAAGAGTATCTCCCGCTTTAATTTAGGACCTGATTCAGCAAGGTAATTTAATTAAGCATGAGTATAATTCCCAGCACATTAGAAGTCCCACTGAAGCCTACTTTTGCTGGTTTGCAGTTGTTTCAAAGCTGATTTTATTTCTTGACGCACCAAGACAAGCCAAGCTAAGCTTTTTTTTTTTTCCTCATTTCAGCTCAAGTTGTGAGCAGGGGAGAAAGGCAATTTAAGGTTAAGTGGAGAAAAATTCTACAGGCTGCTTGGGGAAAACCTGAATTTTAAGTAGCAAAGGATGCAGAGGGGTAGAAGCGTGCGCGAGCTGCGTCTTTCTCATGCTGCAGGTGGGTGCTCATTGCTGTAACATGGCAGTAATCGAAGTGTTGCCTGGATGGGTCTGCAAAGGAGGAGAGAGGAGGCAGCACTTTATTCAAAACCCAGCATCACACAGGGCTGGGCTGTGTTGTGCTCCTCACCAGAAATGTGACCATAAAAACCTTTGCAAATATCAGCGTTAATCGTCGCGCTCTAGGTGGTGGCAGAAACCAGATCTCCACTTGGTTGCCCACCTCGCTTGCCTGGGTAGCTCTAGATGTGCTGGAAGAGTCTTTCCCTGCTGTCCCAAAAAGGCTGATGAAGCTGTGATGGAGGATTTGCCTGGATGAATTTCTATTAGAAAATTACAAAGAAACACCCACCTTGACGTTAGCTTGCTTGGAATACTTACTTTTAAAATCCAGCTCGCTCAGAGTGTGGTCCTGCTCACATGGCTATGAATAACTCCATTATATTAAAAAAAATTACGACTGCGTAAATTAGAAGAAACTTGGATCCTGTGCCTGCCTTTCAAGAAATTGTGAATGCAGTTTGGGAATTGACAAATATTTGGTATATAAATTGAAAACACACGGAGGAAAAATTTTATCTGTTGTTATGGATACAACAATATTATAACTCAGATTGTTTTAGCTTTAAAGAGTGGTCTAGATAATGAAATACTTTATTTTGTTTAATAGCTATTAAAATGATGCTATTAAAATTAGTGCCAGTCTTATAAAAAAATGTAGAAGAAACTTAGTCTACATAAAATGTTTTTTATTTGAGGAATATACCTAAACAACTTTCTGGAAGTTTAGGAAAACTTTGACTGAACCTCTGGTCTAGTGACGCAGAAAATGCTGGAAGATTAGCATTTTAAAACAAATAAATTTTTTGTGTAATACAAGAATAATTAATCTTCATGTTAAAGGAGAAGGGGTATAACAATGAAGCAATTTATCAAATGCAAATGCAGGGTTATGAATAGACTCCAAGAAAGCTCTGAGCTTCTTGTCCAGAGAGCGCAGTGCAGAGCTCCTTTCCCACAAAGTTAACATTATGTTACTACCAGAATTGCTGGGAAACTGGGATATTTGCACGTAGAAAACTTGTTTAAAGAATGTTTCCTTTTTTGGATTCATCAGCACGTAACTCTGAAAAAGATTTTTCTTTTTCTCTTCTCTCCTTACCCTCCCCCTTTTCCCGTTTCCCCCAAATTTCAAATGGGAAAGGTGCTACCTCAAGTGAGTGATGGTGCTTGGAACCATTTTAACTTTGTCAAGTAACATTTAAATGCAGAATTGCTACTTTAAAAAATAAATTAAAGAAGTAGTTCTTTAAAAATAGCCCTGCTATGCTTTCATGCAAGAAGAAAATCCTTTCAGTTGCTACCAATAGCTGTTTGGAGAGTAATTTCTGAAACACTTGCATATTGTGTTTGGGGGAGGAGGAAGCAGATAAAGTCTCTTTCCCAAGGATTTCATATTGAGAAACTTGATTTACTCTGGGGAAAAAACCCACAGTATAGTCGGAGAAAAGCTTGATCAAGTGGCAGCAATTCCTTTAGCTTATAACAGACAGAAAAGTGGGTGGTTTTTGCACTGTTACTTTAAAAGGCTGAGGAATGTGAGGCAAAGGTATTAGTTGACCCGTAGCTCCTGAGTCCTCGGGTATAAATGGCATAGCTGAACTTTCTGGTTTTTTGCTTGATCTCTCCTACACCCCTGTTCTCAATCTGCAGGTCGCTGTTGCTTGGTTAAGCATGTTTGCTTGCATTGCCTGTTCAGCCCCAGGCTAAGAAAAAAAACCAAACAAACCAACAAAAAACCTCAAGAAATCTCTTGGCAGAGTTGATTTCAGAAGTGGATCAGCTGGTACCTACCTGGTTGTGAGTGAGTGTGTCCTTCAGGTGACTTGTGGTGTGATTAAGCAGGAGGTGAGGGTACCTGCAGGCTCCTGCACACGCTCACTGATCGCATTTGACTTCCACCGACAGCCTCAGCTGGGTGGTTGAACCGCAGCCTGCGTGAGGTGTTGTGGAGCTGGGTCTGTCAGCCAAAACTTTGCATTTTCAGTACTGGATATTGTTTAAAACTGTTTACAAATGTTCAGAGCCTTGAAATTAAAACACAGATTTAATACATCCCAACATTAATAGGGCTTACAGGGAGAAAGGAAATGAATTTGCTATCTGCCTTTAATTCTAATGGGCTACATTATTAGTCTCCAATTGATTGTTAAATTTTTAACAGAGATTTAATAAATGTATGTGTTAATAGTCCTGAGGTACAGATATTGCGTCCTGATTTTCTGTGGGGGGTGTATCTAGTATGAATTATCTCCTTGCATTAGGCACTGGCTTCATAATTCTGAGGCCTGTTCCCAGCAGGCCCAACAAAGACCTTTCCTTGGCAGAAGACACAGCAGTTTTTTCAATAAAAGTAGTCTGCGAACTCATAACCTGGAGGGCTTTGGTTTTTAGCTGTCTAAGGTGGGGAGGAACCGCTGACCTCCCATGGGTAGATGAGGGATGCACTATGAAAACTGAAAAGAAAAAGAGAGAAATAATTTCTGTATTTGAGTCTTAATAAGCTTTCTTACTACAGTGAAAATTTGTAATATGAATAAAGGTGAAATTGTACACGTACATTCAAGTGCTGTTGAAATACAAGTTGATTGAGGAAGAAGGGAATGCCCCTGAACTGTCTCTGCGATAGCTAACATGGGCCACGCTGTATAATGGGAAAAAATATTTAGCTGTTTGGGATGGTTTAATTGTACAAATCTGCATCTGGATAGCTGATCTTTCTGAATGGTGTCTTTTCAGTTAGCTCAAATATCTGTGTTGTTTCTGGTTATGGTAGCAGCTCTTCTGTGATTTCACCTTTATCTGTAAAAGGCTTTTGGTGTTGGGAAGATCACTGAAATACCCAGCAGCTGTAGAAATGTCTTCCAGGACACAGTGCTCTCACAGAAGACACTGGATTTGGGGCACCGAGCATAAATAGCACTTTGTTTTGTAACTTTTCCTGGATAATCTGATACCTTAGGCTGTTTTTTTTTATTAAGTCCTTATTCTGTGAGAGGAATAAACTTACTGCATCTAAAGGGATTTATTATATCTGAGACCCTGAATGTGCTACGCAGGATGATTAACTTTGTGCTTGTCAAAAATGCCATTCATCTGTTTCTCACTTGCCCTTTAGATTCAGCCTCTGCCGTGGTCACTAACAGACAGACACTAAATGTGCACATCTCTGTTCCTGGATGCCTTGAGCTTTGCATTTTGCTGCTTTGTATTTAAATAAGCTCTAGATACTTTCCAGTCATGTTCAACATATTTCCCTTGTTTTTCCGCAGCAGGTGATCTATCAGTGGTAGCTCTGTCAGTCGTAAATTATTTTAACTGAATTGTGTGTTTCATTTGCAGCGCATCTCGTGTGAAACCTGGTTGGTCCGTGGAAACTACTGGATCACTCCCGTTGTGTTTTTTTTATCTGCTCCTGGTGAAGTGCAGTATGTTTCTGAGTCAGCAAAGGGAACCCAGCGCATTTCCTAACAGCCAGAGGATCAGGCTCAGGAAAAAGGCAGGCAAACCACTAATGAGCTAATAACAGTAAACAGAAAGGAGGAAGATCAAAGCGGAGCAGCTTGAAATGAAGGGCCAGGTGGGCACCAGGAGGAAATGGTGAGCACTCTGTTGCTTTGGCGATGGGGGAAGACAGCTTCAGAGCAAACACTTACATGTGTACAGGGAATGCCTCAGCTAGCAAGATCGTGATGAATTTTTCAGAAAGTAGCCACATCGTATTGCACAAACATAATTCCTGGTATACTAAAAGTCACAGCAGGGAGGCTTGTCTCAGTCTTGTCTCTGACACTCCATGCTCTTCGGTGAGCTTAATGCTGTCCAAGGGGCTGGGGGGTGTGGAGGAAACTCTTCCCTTCTTCCTAACTGCTCTTCACACGTCCAAAGACTGCTGCAAAGATGACTGCTTCTCTGCTCCTCGGAACAAGCAGCCCTAATCCTTCAGCTTTTTCTAATAAGCTGCCTTACCCAGACCCCTCATCATCCTTGTTCCTGTTTTCCAGGTTTTTTCCGTTCTGTCCACATCCTCCTGGGATGATGGTGCCCACAGCTGAGCCGCATGCTTCCCACTGCCGAGCCAAATGCAAGCGTTACGCCATGTGTTTTGCAGATGATACTTGTGTTTATTTTTCCCAGAATGGTTTTCCTTTTTTTCCCAGCAGCGTGATATTGTTGACTCATATCTATGATTTAATATATTATAACTCAGTAGTGAAATGGTTGAGGGTTTGGGGTTTTTGTTGTTTTTTGTTTGTTTGTTTGTTTTTTTCTTTTCTGGCTACTTTAAGAAAAAGGAGGGGGAAAAAAAGTGCTTATAGCATCACAGGCAGATTTAGCTTATTTAATTTATCGGTTTTCTCAATGCTAAGGTTGAAAAGCCACATTCACAAAGTACCTGCTGATGTCATGAATGTCACTAGGACTGTAGTAGACTATCAGAAGAGTTGTACGGCTTTCTTTTAATTAGTATCAGGGAAGAGGGTTTGTGCTTGGTTTCAGGTTTGTCTGTCTTTGTGGAATAATTTAAATGGTAATTGCTTTTAATTGGGTCTGAAGTTAGACTTTTGAAAGTGGAGTTAAAAATCTAGTCCTTATTTCTGTTTGTTTCAGGGAAGCAAAAAGACTGCAGGCCCTTTGCTGTCTGTGTTGCAGCAGTCTGAACTTCTTTTCAGCCAAAATGTTGTCTGTGTGTCAAAACTTTTTTTTTTTTCTTCTGTCAACAAATCCACATTTGGTTGAAGGCTCAGTTTTGTTATATGTGCTTAAAACTGTGTTTTACCTTGCAGGTCTACGCTGAAGCCATTATGTCGTGAGAAATACCAGAGAGAAGTCCTGCAAAGCCATGATTTGTGTGCAGATGGACATGCTTCAAAAGCATGGACAGGAAAAAAAGGTTTGGTTTGGTTTTTTTTTAATTTTTAACACAGTTTGGAAACAGTTGAGTACTTAATCTCTTGAGACCAAACATATATTAGTATGAAGTAGCAAACTTGTATGTTTGTTGCCCATTTCATGACTACAAGCTAAAAATATTTTGACATCACTAGTTAAAGTTTGATAAAGCTAATTATTGTTGTAGAAGCACCCAAGATGCTTGCCATGTTGGCTGCCTTTCAGTACATCCCACTGAATATTGCAGTGCTTCCCAGTCAGACGTTAGAGACCATTTCATGAACGCATATAACAACCTGGCAAAGTTTCCTGCCACTGAATGTGCACCGGCTACATAAATCCCAGGGTATTTATTCCTGGCTCTGTCATTTTCTTCTTAGGAAACCATTTAATACACAGACCGTATCTTCTGCACGCATTCAAGTGGTAAAAGGAAAAAAAGAAAGAAAGAAAAAAAAAATCTTCCAATACTTCATTTTCAGCCCATGTTTTGTGTTTCAAACAAATTTGTGGGTGTTGCAACAGCTGTAGACTCTGCAAAGCAGAAGTGTCCCTTAATTTAGTCTGTGACATGATTTTGTTCATTCTTCCACTGCATCCTGAGCTCAGCATGTCCCAGTGTTGTTTGAGAGAGATACCGAGTCAGCTGGCTGCTTTTCCACTCAGCATTACTCTCACCATGCCTTTCCCTACAGACAGCAACTTCTGTGTGATAAGGACGAGTTTTTGGCTCTGAGTATTCATCAAAAAGCACCATTCCTCTAATAAGTATGTTAAACTAAGATCTCTGATCCATGTCCAATTTGTCTCCTGCACAGCACCCCTCTTAGTTTGCTGCTTTAATGCAGCAGCATCGGAAATAATTGGACTTTCAAACAATAACATGTGGCTGAGCACACAGTATAGAAACCAGAATGTTTGAAAATGGCACCGTTATCTGTATCATACAGACGGAGCAGCCCACGAGAGAGGGCTTTATATCACAAACGTAGTGGTGGAAATCAGAGTCAGTCCTCTCGCTCCCTGTCCTGCCTTCTAGGCAGTAGGTCAGACAACAGCATGAATGGTTCAAGGCTTCGTTGTTTAGCTTTTGGGGGTTTTGGTTTTCTTTTTTTCCTGCTTTTGTAGCTTATCCCTCCCTCTTCTCAACAGCCCACTCGAGGCTGATGTGCTCCTGGTGGAACCGGACACCCTCATCCCAAGTCTCTTCTGCTTCTTTGCCATAGCTGTTTCCCGCTTCAAACTGGTCGGGGGGAGCAGTGGTCATAGCCAGGCTGGGGTGGATGTTAGAAACTGAGAAAAGGAGACTCTGATCTCTTACCAGCAACAAGAAAAGTCTGTAGACGGCTTAGCAGCCGTTGGATCTGGAGATCGGATGGGGACCGAATACCATGAGTGTTGCCAATTCATGCAGAATTATACTAGAATGGGTATTTCTAACTTAAGAGGAAAAAACCCCTCCCAATAAAGAATAGGGTTGTTCTACTTCTTAGGACATTTAATGATGTACTGGCACATAGTAACTGCAGTGTAAATACAGTCTGAAAAAAATATGAGCTTAGTTTGGAAGCTGCTCTCCGCTAAATTATGGGGTTTTGATCCTGACCTAAACTGATCCCACATGTTCCTGGATTCTCCCAACGTTTGAGTGCACAGTAAATCAGCCATAGTTTTTGCTTTTTATTGCAAAGAATGAACAGAAGAGATTGGGAATTATATGACTTTGGCATCTGTTTATCACATGGTTTAGGATTGTTTGATATCTTTTTAGCTTTAAGGTTTAAGTAAAGTTTAAAACAGGTATACAGGATCAAAACTAGTTAACTGGCATCAGTTTACAGAAAGTAGTCCGAGGTTCACCAAAGTGTTTGTTTCAAAAATATTCAGTGCCTTTACAGAGAAGAATGCTAGTACTGATCTTACAAGAATTAGTGTGTTCTGTTCGCACATATTTCACATTGTCGACTATGTGAAGAAATAGTACCATAGTAGTGGACAGTAAAGAGGGAAAAAATATTAAGCGACTTCCTTGGTAATAATACCCAATGCCTTAAAGCAACAGCTGGGGTACCTCTGGATTATGCTGTTTCTGCTTTGAAAAATGTGCATGTTCAGTATTTCTTCTTTTTTCCTTTTCTAAGGCCAGCTCCTCCCTCCTCGTTGCTCCTCTTTGTTGTACCAACTTCAGTGGTGTCTGTTCTGCCGCATGGATCTTGGCCTTCCCACCTCAGCTCGAAAGCTATTTACATTTCTGTTCACAGACACATTTTTGTCATCTGATCCCTATTCGCTTGCCCTCCAGCCTTTTTTATTCTTAAGATATTTTGGACAACTTGTCTTTGCAGCCTGTACCTGGTGACATCTTCCTATTTGTTGGCTTCTTTTTTGCAAGTTTGGTTTTGTTTGTGGTGGTTGGTTTTTTTTTAACTTGAGAGTTGGTATTTCTGTTCTTTAGTGGTAGAATTAAAGTACAGCTAACTATAATCTTGAACTTGGCTTTCCTAACGGACTGACTTTCCCCTCTGAAACATTAGTCTTGCAGCATGATTTTTGTGAGCTGACTGCCCACACAAGCCTGTTGCCATGTGGGCTGTAGAGTCAGCTTGTCTGAAGTCTTACTCAGTAATTACCAGGTAATAAAAGTTAATTGCCCCATAAAACCACATGGAAGAACCATGCTATTGCTGGCTAGTCCTACTCAGCCATCCTCTTCCTGTGTGCTGGACCTTTTGGACAGGGGAAAGGACTAACCAAGGTCTCTTTTGGCTCTCTTCTCTGTGTCTCTATGATAACCAGTGACCTGGTTATGGGCTGCTGAAGTCAAGGCTCAGAGGACTTCTGTAACAAACTGGGAGCCTTAAGCAACGAATCCAAACTAAACCGTTGCTATTTTATTTATCCAGGGGGAGAAGCAAGATAAATAAGTCACTCCAAAGTTATCCTCTAACACTTAGCTGTTTTCTAGGCGCCTTGAAAAATGTTTCACTTAGTGATGCTTCAAAGCTAATCTATCGCAGCACTAAATTAGCTGGTGTAGAGTGAAGGTGTCCAACACGAACCCAAACAGAGGGCAGCTCTGCAACTCACCTCAATTGGCTAGGACTCAAACTGGCAGGACTAGTCTACCTTCTCTAGTCCCGTAGGCGTGTATAATGGCTTTATGGAGAAATGAAAAAATGTCAGGTTTCTGCCAGCCTGCTAACAGGATTTATATCCCTGTTGTAACTTGTAATTTATACTGCTGTGGTTCTGGTATCTTCTTTTATCATGTGCACCTCCTGCCTCGTTTTTTACTTCTCAATGAGATAACAATCCCATTTATTTTTTTCTTTTTTCTGTTTCCTTTTTTATTACTCAAGTAACTGAGATTTCAGTCTTCCTCAGGGCTTGCAAGTATATTTGCGCAGAGCTCCTGGCAGAATTGTGAAGGCGTTTAAAAATGATACAGAAGGCTATTAAAACGGAGGATGGGTGACTTGGGAGGGGAGGCTGCGGAGCTGTAGAGTCAGGCCACCAGAAAGGATCTTAGGATGTCATTTAACCCATGCCTCTGCCCCAAAGCAAATATTTACACTAATATTCCTAATCCATGCTTGTCTAAACTGTCTTTTAAATATCTCCAATAATGACAACCCTTCAGCTTCGTTAGGCAACTGCTTACCCTTGATGTTAGAAAGTTTTTCTCAATCTTGAGTCCAGGTGTTCCAGGCTGTCATTTATGTCACGTCTGGATCCCAGACGTAGTCTGCTTAGGGTAGCACAAAAAGAATTCAGCAGCTTTCCTGCTTGTTGCACTAATTTTTCTGGAGTGGAGGAGAGAATCAACAACGTGAAAGTTACTTTCAGAACAAAGTAGCTATTTTCAGTCCTTTTTGTCAGATTGATCATTCCAGTGCCGGTGATGCCAGCAGACACTTCAGGGTCTCCCCTTTGCAAGAGGGATCCCAGCTCAGCGTTTCCTGCGCTGAAATTAAAATCCTGAGCCTTCTGCGATGGCGGCACACGGCCATCCTGCTTTTAGTTAAAAACCAACGAGCTGTTACGCTGAAATCTAGGCAAGGGAGCTGTGAAGGGAAAACACACGAGAATGCCTTGATTAATAGCATCCCTAAATGACAATGGCTGTTTTATAGTTTTTATAAGGATTGTAGTGTTTCTCGTATATAAAAAAGGACTAGATGTGGTTGTAATTAATAGAGGGACTCTTTGTTGAAGCTGTTGACTGTAGGAAAGAACCCAAGGGTTTCTCAGGCTCCTCAGTTGTAAAACTAACTAAATACATCTAGGGCTGCCTTGTGTCACTCCATGGCATCTTTCAAAGCTGTAATTAGCAGATACCTAATGAGTTGTGGCTACAGCGTGTGCATCAGATGACTCAAATATTTACTTTTGGCCTCTGATTCTCTTTCTCCACGCAAGGGAGGATAATTTGGTTTTAATATTTAGAGACTCATTTTTCTTCAGTCGTTTTGCTTCAAAACTCCGTTGTTTTCCAGCCGTCTCAGACTGAGCCCTTTCTGGTGTCTTTGGCAGCAAGGTACCAAGGTACATCTAAAACATTTAGTGGTGAGAGTCCTTGCCTCATTAAGCTGCCTTTTTTTTTTTTTTTTTTAAGAAGTT
>VYZM01014754.1:87872-128843 GCA_013398915.1 Dromas ardeola
TTAAGAAGTTTGCCTGAAAGCCATATTTTTATTACTGTTGGTGGAGTCTGATGCATAAAATGCAGTTGGCCCTTTGATAGTTGTAAAGGAGCAAATGACAGAGTGGCATCATTACCCTCCTTGCATTTTTTAGCAAGGTTGCAGCTGTCCTGTTGCTTCACGGTGGAAGTTGTGTGCGTAGGACTCCATCTCGTTAATGGTGGGTGGAAACAAACCAAGCCAGGCTATATTTTTAGCTATAAAAGAGATTTAGCAATTTCACCAACAGGGCAGGGTAAGAATATTTAGGAATACGGATCCCTGACACTGGCACAAGAGACTCTTCTGCCAGAGGCCATGACGTGTGATGCCAGTAGTAAGTTAGATGCCATTTAGTCTTGTGAGCTCAGCCCAGTGTAAAACACCCCTCTTTCTGTACTGACTTTGCTTTCTCCCTCCCAAACTTTCGTATTCATTTACCTACCTGGGATGACTGAAGCTCAGGGCAGACAAATAAGTTTTATCATCATGTGACTGTGGAAGATCTTTTTGAAATGACCCACTGCATTAAATGGTCACTATTGCTAAATGTCAGAATATGCAGGGCATGGGGGGTAGCGCAGCTATTTGCTATTTACTCTTGGAGAAATGTATTATGATGGGAGTGTGGAAAGACTGAAAAATTAGGCTTACTTGTTCTTGGTGGCCCAGATTGAGTGCTGCCAGATGATCGTGTAGCCCTTTATCTTAGTGAGGATGGGATGGTGCTGCTTGAGGAATGTTGGTGTCGCTGTGATGTGTCCATAGGAAAGCAGTAATGAAATAGGAACGTGATTCTGTGGCCTACATGGGAAGATCGCAGGCTGGGTGGGGTGTGCAGCTGCAAACCCTCCCGTGCTCGGGTGCACGTTGTGCTCTGTAGGGCCAGGGAAGGTAAGGGACGGCTACAGCCGTTCTTCCACTGATGTCCTCCTGGGCAAAGGTTGTTGACACCTCACACAAGGAAGGAGTTGTTTTTCAGGACAAGAGTTTGTGTGTCAGTTCGAAGCCTTCCCATTTTTGTCAGCCCACGGGCATTCCTTCCACTGTCTTTCGTTAGCCCATTTGAAATCTTTGAATATTAGCTTTGACAGTAATTTCATATTGACTGTGCCTGAGCTGACCTCGGTTCAGAAATTTCCAAATTGCTCCCTGTCTCAGTCACTTCCGCTGTAAAGAGTAAATATTAAGATAAGAATCAAATACTGAACTAAATCAAAGGTAAATATCTTTCGGTTAGCTATTTTTCTACACAGCTGGTTGTTCCTGAAGACTGTTTAAAACCATTCTTTAAGAAATAACTGCATGATTTCACATGTGAGAACAACAGTACATCTGGGCACATAACTGCAAATAGTGTATTACAAGCAATTTGTGTTGTGTGTACCTGAAATGGATTTACTCCTGGAATCAGTGCTTTTCTAGACATACATCTCGGGGGACCTGAACTGAATGTTCAACAAGTTTTGAATAAAGAAAGAAAAAGCGTGGGGGAGGCTAGCATGTGCTGTGAGAGTATCTGTTTCGTAACAGTCATGGTTGTCACAATAAACGTGATTAATTTGTTCTTCATCACCAGCCACTCCCTTAATTCTTTAGATGGTGGCAAAGATGAATAGGGAGCAAGCTTCATCCTTCTGAAAAGCTGTGAATTTAAACAGTGCCAATCTCACGGTTACGGGCAGTTGACTGAATCACACGTGAGTTGCAATCAGACCAGTAGTCCTTTTCCTAACAGTTATTTTTAATGTGCCGCTCTTATTTTTTGCCTCAGCCCGGCCATGTTTCTTTCAATGATAAAAACGAGGACTACTTTTTCCTTTATCAAATTTGCTTTAGTCTGTGGGCACTGAGTAATTTTGTATAAATTATGCAGTTTCTAGAAGATAGGCATTACTTTGGCTCCAAGTTTCCCCAAAAATACATAGGTTAGTACTAACGTCTTGGAGTCTACCCTCTTGCTAACATCCAAGCTCCTATAAATCACTTTCGCTTCTATATTTAAATCTAAATTTGATTTTTTGATAAAATTACAGAGCCTACTGGCATAATTTTTCTGTAAGGCACACATAAAATAAATCAATGCATGAAACATGAGTGGTTATCCTCTGCAGATTTTCTCTGCTGTTGACCCCCTGCTCTCCCCTCTGATGGGCAGTGTTGATTTGCTCTTGTCAAACTGCTGTTGGTTATTTTTTGCTGTCATCTGTCTTGTCCATCAGATGTTGTTTATCTGGAGTGACATGGGCTTACCTATTTATTAGCAAAGTGACTTAGATGTATGGTAGGTCTGCCTGTTTTTAAAGAGCCTGGGCATTGCTGAGTTAGTTGCATTCCTACTTCTGCTCTTTGGGTATCTGTCCAGTAGCAATTTTTAATTTTGGGTTGTATTTTACCAAGCGATCGTGAAATTTGTTTGCTGATTTACACAGATGGGCAGGCAAAGTTTTGAAACACAGTGGCTGTCCCTTCTCTTTAAGATAGTTTATAAAGGCAGTTTGAAAACTCTCTAAACTGTATGTTGAGTAATGTGGCTGTGATTACGGAGTTATGAATGGCACAGCCAATTTATCTCAACCAACAAAAAAAGGACTAAATGCCTGTGCTTGAGAATTGACATATGAGGATTTGGCCAGTCCACCTCAAAGTATAGAAACGCTGCGTTCTCTGCTGCACTGAACAGGACTCGCTGCTCCTCAATGTACGGGAGACTTCAATGCAGTATCTGGAGGGTGTGTAGTTGCTTAGTGAAAATAGATGTGGTGATGTAAAGTGTTAAATACGCATCTTGTGTGACATTTCAAATCCTATTTGGGTGCAAAATTGTCATTTGTCATAACCCAAAATGAGATATAATTTGCAGACAATGAAAAGGGTATTAAAGAAAAGGATACGTGATTTGGTTGTAGTTCACAAGTAAAACCCAAGGTTACATAAATGCCCAAGGGATGCTACAAATGCATCTGGTGGCAATGCCAGAGCCAAACGGCCAGGCTCCAACGTACCCTCCCAGTTCTGGATCTTGTATCATTAATATACTAGAAATATCCTTTCTAGTATGGGAAGATGACGATGATTTGCCGTATAGTCTAAAGTTTTGGAGATGTGGGGGCTTTTGGGGTTTTATTAACCTTACGTAAAGCTTTACAACTCACTCACGTGACTGGTGGGAACACGAGTTTCCATGAATCGTAAAGTAATGAAGTAATTTCTGCCAGTAAGATAGCCTGCCTTGGCTGTCAGTCAAGCACATCTTACTGTTCTATTGGTTGTTTTCAGACATTTTTTTAATGGACTGAATTAGAGGAAAATGCCTCTTAGTGAGGATCTTCTTGCTTTAAAGATGTTTGTAATTCTCGTTATGAAAGCTTCCCCAAAATGATCTGTTTAGTATCTGTTTAAAATTAATGAGAAAATCCAGAACTAAAAACAGGTCATGAGAGTCAATTATTTACTATAGGGAAAGTAATTCCCAACAGAATAATTTAAGCTATCAGCCTGCGGTCTACAGCTGAGGGATTGAACTGCATAGTGTTATCTGCAACTGGGAACATACCAGTATGAACTGCCTGAGCGTCCCTGCTCCACCAGAGCTCACAACTTGCGAAGTAAATGGGTATTGTCAGGCAAAGGCTGGACATAGCAAGTCCAAGAGATGCATGGCATGACCAGATGTTTTCCATTAAAGCCTTCTACCTCTTGGTGAAGTCCTTGGGCAAAAATAGTTGTAATGTTCCATCCTTTTCTTCCAAAGAGGTGACTCATGTCTGGGATCCTGCAACTTTTCCTAAAAGGGAAAGGCTGAAACTCTTGCTGTTGTAGAACAACTGAATTCAATGGTTTTTTTTTCTCTCTTCGGACCAACGTTTTTAACTGAACGAGAAAACTGGCAGATATTCTGTCAGTTTTCTGTCTTGAAATTCCAAACCATTAAAAACAACAAAGCCTGTCTCTGAGTTACAAGGTGGGACACGGTTAAATGACACAGTTGTATTTGCAGATGAACGGATGAGTTGACCTTTAGGTCTGATGTCAAATTAGTATATAAAAGAAGTATCAAATTGCCTTATAATTTACAAAGTAGCTGCCGAACTGTTAGTACAACATAGTTGAAGGCTGTTTTACTTCTAATTGTGAGGGGTTGGATATTTGTGCTGAATGAGAGGAATGGGCCGCTTTTAACCGAGCACGCCAGCCCTCTGTGGTCCGCCTCCCAATCTGCTGGCCGCTCTCCCCTTCATAACCTTGGAAATGGCTCAGCAATTTCAAACAAATTTGAGATGGGATTTAATCACCTGAATTGCCTGCGGGATCTGTGAGCGCTGGGAACTGGGTAGAAGGAAAAGATTCATGTTGGTGCCCACGCTGACAGAAGCACCATCAGAAACCATCAGTCACCTCGTGGGTTTGACAGGAGCTGCTGGGCCACCCGTGTCTCCAGCTCCAGACTAACCGCTGCAGGTATCCCCAGCTCGGGCTGGCGGAGGGGAAAAGCAGATGGCCGGCCTTACTGCACTGGAAGGAGATTTAGGGGACAAAGGGCAAAAATAGATAGGAAATCAAGTTCTGCTAATTTTGCTGTTCGTGGAATAAATTTTCATTATTGGAATGGCAGAGCAGCCCCACAGGTCACACTTTCTGTCAGGGTGAGATCCCTCTCACCAATCTAGTTTTCAAATTAGGTATCAACTTGGTATGTGTGCCTTTTTTAGTTCTTTAATTCCTCTACTGCAGAAGGCTTATCATAAACATGATCAGGGATTCTAGGAGTTTCTTTCATTTTAAAGACATTTATTGAGTATACTTAAAATACTGGTGGAGCGAGGGCATAGTCAGCACTTGTGGGGATCAAAAAATAACTGGACTGGTATTTTACACTCTATGTATATTTTAACGTCCTTATAAACTGTCTTCAGTTGACTTTGAAGATGGTCAGAAGTTTAAATATCAAGGAACCATTTTGTGAACAATGTACCAAGATACAGCAGCTGTCAAAGATAACGCAATAGCTTCATGTCGTAACTTGTGGCATGTCTCTGCAGAGGGGACGTAATTTTAAAAAAATAATATAGAGATCACAATGCGTGGGTGTAATTGATGGATCAGTGAATGCAGAACCAAGTTGCAGCCAGTAAACTCCAACTTTCCTGCTCAGTTGGGTAAGTGTTGGGGCTGATCAGCTCCTTTGAAATCTGGTCGATGCTTTTAATTGTTGTTCAGTAACCTTCGAATTTGACCCCTGAATAATACGCGGAGGCTGTTTATTCTGCAGCTAATGTTTTGGTGGTCTAGAGCAGAGGGAGATGTGCTGATGTGGAAATAAGACACTGAAGACACAGCAGCCTCGGTTGATGAGTGGATTTCAACTTTCAGCCTGGCTGGGTTTTTTTTTTGTTTATTTGTTCAGGGGAAGGGGGGAATACTGAAAAAATTACACATTACAACAGTGAACAGTTGGCTGCAGCTCTCATCAACAGACAAAGAAAGTCATGCCTAATGACTAAAACAGACAGCAGGTTGCAAATTTGGCCTTTATGATGCATTCCAGCCAGTAACATGAAAGACAGGAAATATCTTACATGTGCTGCCTTTGGGGAACGAGAGAAGATATGGAGGTCGAGCATGGCTCTACTACGTTGGCTGATAAATCTTTTCAATAGTGGGTTTTTTCTTGTTTTTTCTTTNTTTTTTTTTTTTTTTTTTTTTTTTTCTTCCCTGAGCAGTGTGGTATTGCCTGCAAAGCAGTGGGAAGATCAAACAGCCTTTCAGCCAGCTGCTCAACATTGGTCACTGCCTTGGAGAACGATGAAGCCATCAGGGCAGCGGAGCGCTGCTGTCCATCACCCAGCACACGCAGAGGTACGCTGCGAGCGACCTTGAGCACTGTACCAACAGCGTTTGGCCAAGATCAGTAATAACGTCAATCCGTTATCTCCCGGCGCAATCCAACGAGCTCCTGGAGACAGGGATGACTCTGGAGCAGGTTTTAACTGCGTGTGTTTGAAAGCATATCTAAATTCAATTTAGTGAAATCACTGCAACGTTAGGAACCCCTACTGCTATTAGGATTAACAGAGCCCCCGTGTCTGTCTGTTTTCCTTTACGCTCTGTTGTAAAAATAGGAGAGCAGACTTTAGAGGGTGTCATTCTTTCTGGTAGCAAAATTTGGGCAAGTCATTAGAAAAATGGTGATCTTGGTGTGGTAACGAGCACAGTAAAATTGTGGGTCTTTTTCTTTATAAATCCTGAAAAGCTGTAAAAAAGGGCAACTTTACAGTTGCTATCTAAACACATCATAATGTAGCAAATTACATTATGTAGTTCCTGATATTTTGGCTGTTATTGTTGCTACCAGAATGACAAGTTAACATTGGCTGCTTCACAGGTTATTGAGGAGCGGGATCCTTGTTCCAAACAGTTGCCATTTTAAAAAGGAAAGAGTAGAAGTGAAGGACCAAGTTTCATGCAATCCATGGATTTTGCTTGCTCACATGGATAAGTTTCTTTTAATTCGCAGTCAAGATATTTTCACCTGTCCTGTAAAGAAATCTTTTGAGGTTTCTGATTCCAGACTGTGCTAGGAGTGCAGATGTGCATGGGAAAAATAATAACCAGAATAGACACAAAATGGTTAGTTCAAGATGTGTGCCAGAAAAAAAGAAGGCAAAAAGAGGGTGCAGGGATTTTTCTCAGTTTCCTTAGAAGCTAAAGGAAACTATTCATTTATTTTAAAACGTGTAAGCCTTTTTCCTGAGTTTGTTTTGAGTATTATAATAATCGATGCAGCTTAGAAATAGCAGGACCAGAGTAAAGACAGGACTGTACCTATGCACACGGAGAGTTTCAGCCAGCTGGGGCTGGAGCCTTACCGAAGCAGCCAGTTATCTGCCGAATTGAAGTTCATTCCAGTTTCAGCTGAAGTCAATAACAAAATTCAGAATAATTCCAACGTTATAGGTTAAGGGATGCAATCCCTGGTTTAGAGTGCAATAAAAATCGACTGGAAGCCCAGGGCATCAGGAAAAAAGAATACTTTCAGAAGTCTGGATTTCCTCTGCACAGTGAATTGTCAGAACGTCTTGTTACCCAGCAAGGTACAGATCAGGTTGGTTGTTCCCCAGCTGCAAGTTATTGGTGTGGGGAATGACATGCATCAACAAAGCTGCTGGTGCATGGACATATTTCTAGACTTTAAAGAGCTAGTGACAAGGTAATTGTTTGATAGATGCAATATGTTATGGGATCGCTATGCAAATAACACGAACACCAATATTTGGTCGTATTGTCAGAGTTATGAGCAGTCTGTCCTCAAATTGTGTCTGAAAGCAACAAAACCACACTTTCTCAGAAAAAGTTGCATTTGCCTGTTCTGTGGAGAAAAATCTCTGCTGGTTATAACACGTTGTGGTCAAGTTTCTCAAAATTGCTGAGTAACTTCTGCCAGGCAGATGCGCGCTGAAGTTTTTCCGTGAAAACTTAAGCACGCGCTTGGCTGGCAAAGCACAGCCCTACCCAGACACGCTTATTCTCCAAACCAACTTGGGGAGTGAGTCTTGAAATTCCAATTCAGTGAGTTTAAACTCTCATTGCTCCAAGCAACACCGCGTTTACTGAGCTAGTGAACTGAACTGGGTGTTTTAATTTGAGCCTTTCAGAAAGCAAACTAGAAAAAATCAGATCAATGATGTTGAAAATGTCCATTACCATTATACTTTGGTCTGCGCTCTTTTTCGTAATCATGTTGTCATAAACATTTTCCATTGAAAGTATCAAGTGAACAACTCTCTTATTTTTCCAGTCCACTGAATTTTTAGGAAGATGAACCGAATAACATTTCCATAAATCAGAAAGTGTCAGTGGTACCAGGGATGAGGCAACTTGTTTCAGTTTGACAGAAGATTTTGTTCTTTTAGAAAGTTCTTTTTCTATGTTGTGTTTTTATGCGTTTGGGCTATCTATGAATGAAGTTAAAGGGCAGTTTTGATGTATGAGGTAAGAAAATGATCAATACTAGATTTTAAAGCGTTTAAGACGACTTTGACCTTAGCAGTGTATGTCTGGTTAAACCAATAAATTGGAAGTGAGTCTACTTTATAGTAATAACAAACGTAAATAGGCTTGAAATTTCTGCAAAATGCCCGTTCACATTTGCTGTGCGCATGAGTGGAAGATAGTTGTGATGTTTTCTCTTGTATTTGTCTGAATCAGCCAGTGTTTCTATTTTAACAGGTGTTTTCAGTCCCTTACCAGTGTATTTGAAGGCACGCAGCCAGCTAAGAACCGCCATGCAGGGCCACATCCCAGCAGCGTGTTGGAAACACGGCTGTAGCGTAGCATATACCGTTGGCACGCAGAGGCAGAATTAGCTACGTGTGCGTACCAGAGTACTGGTCATTGGTTTTACCTGGAGTGGTCTGACTGGTATGACAGATACCTGGCTACCTTTAAGCTCATTGTTTCTTGTTTGTCACTGTGTTCCTCTCTCTGTGAATGATTGTATGTGCCAAACACCTGCAGGTAATGATACAGAAGTGCAAGCCTTTAGAAACATGACAGAGAAATTCATCTTGGGAAAAGCATTATGGATTTTTAAATCTATTGCAATTAATAAAGACCTTCAAGAGAAGTTTCAAAATGGAAGATGCTCTGTCTTAGCCTAATGCTGCTGTATCTATGTTATATTGTAATAGGCACGGTCACTTCTGGATAGATCCTACAGAAAGGTTGGGTTCCTGAAGAAAGACAAAGAACAGTGCCAAAATCCCAGCTGGGGTCCAGACATTCTTGCAGGATGGTGCACTGACCTTCTGTGTGTACTTCTGGTTTTCTTTGCTTCAGGTTCCCAAGGTGGGCAGGGTAACACCACAGCACGCGTCCTGAGCTGCCCTTGCCAGTGTCGCCTGTTGCTCCCTGAGGATTTGGGCTGTCTGGAGGCCGGAAAGCGTCTTTTCTTCCTCAAAGCCCATCTGATATAGGTGCATCTTGTCTTTAAGGTAAGTAGAAATTACATAAGGAGCAAAATCTACATTTCTCCTCTAGCTTTTTGTAAACCATTCCACATACAAGGGCAGATTTTCAGCAAGGCAGACTGGTGTAGCTTCATGGAGAGCTGGGGATCCAGAGCCTTGCCAGCTTACAGCAAGCTTTCACTCAGGAAACCGCTCTGTTGTCTCGAAATATAAAGGGCACACGATGAGCATGGTGTTTCTTGGGGAAAAAAAGTCCTGTGAGCTACAGAAACAAACAAAAAAAGAACATCTTTATTAATCTGAAGAAAGCAAATACCTGAAACGTCCCTTGAAAGATATGCCAGTTGTTCATGCACCTTTGCTTATTTTAGAGGGGAAAGACAGACCGTACGGCCTCGGCCATTGTGAAATAATTCTGCGGTTGCCAACAAGAGGGTATTATTAAATCTTGGGTTTACTTAACTGACCTGAAAACGTTGCAGCAGGTCCTGGATCCCAGGCGTGAGACACCAGTGACTAACCCACTCAGCTCCCAGGTTTCCTAGTCCTTTTCTCCCTACCTTTTTTTACGTATTTCTTCTTTGAGTTATATTTGTTTTATAAGCGTGAGGAGAGCCAGCAGGGCCGACAGAGGTAACGGAGGCTGGTACCTCCCCTGTGCAGGGTTCCAGCTGGTGTGTTTTCCTGTTTCACACCAGAGTCCCCAGGCTGCTCCTCCTCAGATTAGGTGACGTTATCAGCCACCCGTCAGGATCTTGCAGGAAGCTACATTTTAGTGAACTAAAAAGGAAAAGAGGAGCAGATCCTTGTTTTATTTTTGTCCTGAAAGGTAGACACAAACGCTGGGATAAGACCCCACTGTCCATTCTTAAAAGAATGGTGTACCTCCTCAGGGACAAATGTGGGATCTGTATTCAAAATTTATTACCTGTTATTTTGTTTCACATTTGTCAAGTTGTGATAGCAAGGTCCAACCAGGAATAACTAAGACTGGCTATTTTTTGAAGGACAAAAACTTGCTAAGACTTTGAAGAGGGCTCATGCATTTAAAATCAGAAGTACCAAGGAAAAATTGACTTCTGAAAGTTGAAGCGTGGGAGTTGGGATATGTGAGGAGGCTGGGCTGGCCTTTCGGTTTGGAGTTTCACAGCCCCACTTAGAAATGTGTATCTGTAGATTCGGTTCTTTACAGAGATCTCAGCTGGGATAAACGGGTTGTGGGATGTGTGGGAGCGTCTTTGCCAGCAGCTAAAGCCTGTCTTGGAGGCCGAGCTGCCCATGGGGAAGGGGCTATAGCTTATCCTGATGGGATCGGTATTTGCACATCCGAATAGCAGGGCTCTGCATCCATGTTCCAGTTGAACCTCAGCTGTAACATGACTGAAATACAGGGAGAGCGCTATTGTGGCCTTATTGAATTCGTGTTGGCACCTTCTTGTTTGAAGCTTCTTTTTTTCTGTGGATCTAAAACAGAGTAGCTGTTTACAAGGCACCCTTATTTTCTACCATCTATTTCAGAAATAGGCAAAAATACTTTAGAAAGATAAATCCTCTAATCAGACCTCGCTAATGAAGAATTACTGCCTGTCTTATGCTGTTTCCCTTCAGACTGTTGCTGTTGTTTAATAACTCAAGTATGTGATTTGTAGCATCCTTCTGGGGGAACTGCCCTACCATGAAACATCCTTTGTGGGAGGCTGTTTGCAATATGTAGCTGTGAGCTTCCTTATTCAAATTCATGTTGCTTTAAAGCTGTTCCTCTGATGTACACACACGTTTCGCTTACAGCACTTTATCATTTTCTTTCTTGGGAAGCTTGCAGGGGTCTATTCATAGTTTTTTCTCCTAAGCTGAGAGATTCAAACCTAAGGAAGACCGTGGGTGCAGTTTCCATTAAACTATTCCAAAACCAGTGGCACTGGAGCTGTTCCCTTAGAATAAATTCCACCTCAGATAGGTTTCATTGTGCTCAGGTTTTTCCTGATATTTTTCAGCTGTGGGTGCTGAAATAAATAAAATGATAAATAAACAATATAAATAAATGAAATGAAATAAATAATTAAATATTACATGTTATCCTTTGTTTAGTGTCACTAGTGCCACATCATACAGGAAATCCACTTGGCTGGTCCCGGGCTTAAAAAAAAAGCCTAAACTTGTACTTAACACTCGTCCTTGTTACAGGGTGCATGCTTTCTTCTGTCTAAAAAGTGGTTCAGTGTTACTGGTCTCTCTTTCTATTATTGCCCCGTTCATGTTGAAATTCAGTGAGCTTGCCCGTATTTTAACTTTATGGTTGGCTCTTACATGAGCTCTGACTTTCCTCGCACACAGACAGCAGGTTAGCTAGAACAGGTCTTACTGAGCATTCCAAAATTTCCAAAAGTTAATTTGCTCTTTTCCAACTCTTAAAACACATTTTGACCTGCCTGTGTTTCTGTAAATATCCTCTTTGCTTTGCTATTTCCATGATAAAATGGCCACTTGTGTGGTGTCAAATAATTGGCAGGAATACAAGATAAAAATAACCAAGACCAGTGTTTTTTCCTGTTTTCTTGACTCTAGACGTTGCTCACTGAAGATGTGGATCTGCTGAAAAACAATACTATCTAAAAAGAAAACAGTTTCCCTTACTCTCAGACTAGCATTAAAAAACAATTAATCTCTCCAAACAAATGGATTCAAAGTTCTCAAAAAAGGAATGTGTTTAAAGATGAATGGGAAGACATATGTTTTTGTAACTGTATGTTTAAGTAGTATAAATTTTATCGAAGTCGTAAAGTTTTATGAATTTTAATGAATGTCCTTCTCAGAAAAACTTGAATCTTGCTGTCAGTATGTTATCTGGGAAAAGGTCACCTGAACGAGGGGAATTTGCAAATAGGAGATTATATAGGTTTGTGAAGAGAGTTTAAAATAAATCCCTACATCCACTTTGGCATCTGCACTGAGGGGAGCGCACAAAAACAGTTGCCTGACTTCAGAATTCTTTTGCGAGCAAAGCTCTATGCCACGCAGCATTTATCTTCCGTTGCGGGAATTTTGACTCCCTTTCTTGAGACAAATCAGATACAACCTGCTCGCTGTTCTCGTAAGCTGCAAGTTGCTAAACTTCAGATTCATAGCCCAACTTCAGAAAAAAATGTCCCTGAAATTGCTGTGTGTCAGTGTCCTGGGTGCTGGCTGGCACCCAACCCGTAGGTGTGCCTCCACTGAGCTCAAAATACGGTACCCCAGTCACCTTGAGGTGCACGCTGAAGTTAATTCCAGCTATAGCTAGGGACACAAACCACGTTATAATTACTGGTTCAAAACCCATTACTTTTACGGATCAAGCTTGCAGCGCGATCCTGTGAAATGACACAAGATCTGCAGAAACCAGCAGAAACTGGGAAGCAATGATTTTTACCAATTTTTTTCCTGTTAACTTTAAACTGTTGACATGGTGCTAAATTCAGTATGCTGAAGGTGTTTCCATGTGTCACTTCTAATAGGATACAGGTGTCAGACAATTTGAGATTATTTCAAATCTAATTTTCCTAGAGTTAAGATACAAACAGTTACACCAGAAGCAGATGTTGGGCCTTTTTCACCCCTCCGAAATGTGGTTTGGCATCCATCCAGACTGAGTCTATGGGGAAAAAGAGAAAATTATATTTAATTTTAGCTTGCTTGGTTTCCTCCTTTCAAAAATCTACATGAACGTGCAATAAAAAAACCCCATCCCTTTTCCCTCTGCTTACACAGGGACTGAGTATCTTGTTGCAAACAGATGGAGTACAGGCAGGTTGGGACATGAACGCTTTTCCATCTCCACACTATCCTTATGTGGCCCAAAATACGGCATAAAATGCTATCTTTTTCCTTTTTGCCCTCTTACCCCTGTCTGTGTCAGTTACTTTTCTAGTGCGTTGGTTGGAAGTAACAGCCAGGAAACAGAGGTGATGAGGACTGCAGCTAAACCACCAGTCTGGGGTCCTGCCACTGGTCCACCTCCATTGACCTACCTGCGGGTGGCCACTGGGACTGCACCAGGACTCCACCAAGCAGCCCTGAGAGCATCTCCATCCCTCTTCCTTCAAGCCGCTAAGATTTTCCCTAGCTTTCATTCTTTTTTGAAGCAATGGCCCTTTTCCACCCTGTCTTGTTCTTGCAGTTTTGCATGTGACTGGAAGTAAAATCTCAGCTACAAGGCACGGATACAAAAACTAGATCACCTGCTGTCACTCTCCTGAGAATGGTATGCGTTTTCCATCAAAGGTAGCTTCACCGAGTTTAGTTACACGTCATCAGAACTCGTGTAGGCGACAGAAAGATTGAGCTCGTAATCCTGGTATTACAACCTTGTAGAATATAAGACCTTATTCTGAGGTTCACTGTGCAAATTTTGGGTTCTGCTGCTCAAATACATCTTTCTTCACCTGCTTCTAGTAATTGAATCTTGTGACTACAAATCCTGCTCGTGTTACAACTGTATTTGAAGTTACAGTACTATAAAATGCTACAATTTAACAGCCTTATTTCAAATAAACACATGAAAAAAATCATTAAGGATTTCATAAAATGGATTGTGGAGATGGCTATGCATTTTTTTTTAAATTGGTATTTGTTGGTTGTGCAAGTGCTACTGGAAAGTTGCCGTCGTAACTGAACAACAAATCCCCTTTAAGAGTTACGAGCCATAAATGTGTACTGGGAAGTGAAGGAGCGGCACATTTACATCATCCAGATGTAAATGCCAGAGGAAGAAGGGCACGAAGACCTTCCTCACACGGTGAGGACTCCTCAGACTGGTAAATACACAGGGAAAAATCAGCAGATGGTGGACAGGAGGCAGTAATGCCGCTGCATTGGAAATGCCACTCTGCAAAATGGAGTTTTAACTGCGCTGCCAGGAAGTTATCTAGAGGCATTTGAAGACCAACCCGGTAACAGGAAATTAATCAGAAGCATTTTCGAGGGGATCCTTAGCCGGTGAGAGCTGCCGTGGCTATTTATACTGCTGAACTGTGGCAGTTTACCCCCGTTAAGGATCTGCTCAGATGTCAGATATTAGCCACTGCCAGAACAAGTGACCTTTCTGCATGGAACATTAAGAAGAGAACAAAAAGATGGAAATTCCCATTTTCTAAGTGTGGTCCAAATAAACCTCTGTGCTCTTGTTAAACCAGCTGCGTTGAAGAGGAGTGATTATAATAAGCCCTTTTTTCTTTTTTTTTTTGTTTTTTTTTTCCAGCCTGCACCTGTCTCTCCTTCTGCAGCTTGAGGACACACTGGAATCTCCTTCCCTATAAACCTGATCCTGTAAAAGCTTCAGGTGAAAATTAAATTCATCATTACCTACATCTATTTTTACTTAACCACTTAAGGGGAAAAACCACCTGAAGGCCAGCAGTTACTGGAACATGCAGTAGCTAGTCACCCGCAGTAAAGAAAAGCTCCCCTATTTCTCTGTCCTCAAATAGATGAGTTTTGTGGTTTTTTTTTTTTTCTTTCAGCTTTCATTCTTACAGCCATGAAGGTCTTGCAAAGGAGAGAGGACCAGCTTTGAGCAGCCTTGCGTGGCCGTTACCTGCAGTCAGTCTCTTGAGAAGGTGACAGCTTCGCTCCCACCTGGGCGGAAGGGTTCCCTCTCGCTTCAGGCACAGCCACACGGATCAAGGCAGTAACTCCATTTTATCAAGAAATATACAGGAAAGAAGCGTGCCAAACTACTGTGGAAAAACATGTAAGTGATTTTTCTGAGGAATTCAAGTCTTCCCTAGAGCAAAACTGGGTTCAGCATTGTCCCTGGAGAAATGGGAGACTGTAAAACTGTCATTTTTCCTCCTGGAGTATCACTTCATTGTAAAAAATTTTTAAAGTCCGCAGTGTGTCATGAGATATTCCACTCACTCATTCTATGTAAGCAAGTAGTGGCATTTCTAAAGTCTGGGTTTTATTTAAAGTATCTCCCTGCTTTCACAGGAATATTTTTTTTTTTATACTTGACTATTTTGGTCAAGTAATTCTTACACATTGATCTCCTCCGCCTTCGCAGCTGAAGTTTCTCCATATTCCCTCGGTTGATGTTTCCCCCCCTGCCCCGGCGTAGTGCCAGCACTTTGATTTCTGACGCAGCGATACAGGAAAGCCAATGGCTTCAAAATTGGCATTACTGGTATTTTTTTGATCCAAAATCAGTGGATTTTTCTGCCTGGAAACTGGCACTATATAACCAAATTATTCTTTTTACAGTAAGTCAGACATCCCACATAATCTCTATCTCTGGGGAAGAAAAACATCAAAGTAGAACTGGAATTGGTTTGTGATAAGATGCTGTATATGGCTGAGGCAAGACAGCGTTGATGCTCACTGAAAATTACTAGCCAAAAACATGTGTAGCGCTAAACCGTATCAAAACAGGGTAAGAATAGTAAATTATTGTCAAACAAAATGCTGCTTCATGTTGACCCAAAATGTCACACTAAGTTTTATCATACGGCAATCGGGTATGAGATTCTCAAAAGATTAATTTTCCAGGGCAGTTGTAGCTGTTTCTATTGTAGATTAGTTCTGCTCTTGTCACCGTCTACTTGAAATAAGGCTAAAATTAGATTTTTCAGGATAGTATTTTTAATGCAAACAATGTAAATGCATTTAATGCAAACAATATCCCCAAAAATGTCTTGTTACAGGAAGAAAACAAAGCTAAACAAGAAATTTTGGAAAACTGTCTTAATTATTTTAACAGTTAAGTTTTAGATGCCAGATTTAGTGAGGATTTTTTTTCTTCCTAAAAATGGTTATGAATGTATTTATCTTCTGTAGCAGTAAGGCACTCATAAGATTTTTATTTTTAATTTCAAGGCAGTACTGGAACTTTGTGTAGTTTGATTCTCTCTCATCTGGGTTTTGAGCAGAGTTACATCCGCAAGTGGAGCCGTTCAGGATTGATTGCATGATAGAAAATGACTACTTTTGCCATACTAATTAGCCAGTGAATAGAGTCCATAAAAACTAGGGATATGAACCAGGAAACGTTCTTCATTAATTTTGTTTATGGTTATTTAATTTTAATTATAATACTTTAAAGCTATTTAAATCTACAACTCCATCATATGTAAGATAATGTAGCATATTTTGCAAAAATAATCAAGGCCTGGTAATATAGATCACTACAGAGCCTGTAATTAAATCTTTGATGAGGGTTTCAAAGTGATTTTTAAATGTGTGCGCGGCTTACAAGAAGTGCTTTACAAAAGCTCTGCTTCTGTCATCAGGACTTCACAAATGTTTCTCTAGCATTGTCCAAGATTTAATTTTCATTCTAATTCATAACGGAAACATTTGTAATTGAGCAGTTGTCTTGCAAATGAATATTCTCTGTAGGTCGGAAAAACAATTAATTTTCACACCTGTTTTCCTGCGTAAGTGATAATAAGGAATATTTTTCTACTGACCATAAGGGCCTGTAATACTATTAATGCCATTATGCCTTGCGGAACAGGGCGTTGGTGATGCCCATTTCAGGTGTTTTCTCTTCTGAGGAGATGATACAGGGTCTGATCTTACAGCTGTGATTTGGCACCATCACGGGTGGTTAAAGAGAAGTTGACGCTGCCACGGGCAACAGAACAGATCTCACTGCCGTTTGCACCTCGGGGAAGGACTTCATGAGCTGGAGGACGGTTTCTCTGCTGTTGGCTGGTTTTTATTCTGTAGGAACCGGTGCGCGCCATTTATCCATTACTCTCATCACAGGTTCTGTGCACACCCGTGCCTTCTCAAACGGCGCTCAAAAAGCGGCACCCTGGCAGCGATCCGTGGGGATCAGCGTCATCTTACCCGTGTTAGCAAACCCCTGGCCCACCTGCACCTCTGACAGCAGAAAAATGGGGTGGAAGAGGTTTGTGTTTTTTTTTCTGGAATAGTTCCCTTGTAATTGAAGGAGATGTTTAAGACAGGCTTTCGGTGCCTCCTGTTACAACATAGGAGCTCGCAGGTTTCCAGTGATAAGCGGGCTGGCTGTAGGCAATTAGAAAACCTCAGGGTTTTAAGAGTCTAGTCACTAAAATATGTTACAGCTCAAGTCATTGTTTAACAATCCGAGCCTCTTACAGCTGTGAAACACTCCCATCATCAAGTAGGTCTCTGGGACTCCCTCAGGAACGGCAGGCTCTAGATATCCAGCTGCTAGGAACAAAAATAAATCTCTTTGAAGACTTATTTGCCATCGCATTGTGCGAGGACTTAGGCTGAAATATTTTAACCATTAATCTCCATTCATCAAATCTTGTCATTCTTAACAAAACTCCAAAATAGTTGCAGCTGTGAGTTGAATGTCGATGACACCAAACTCTGTACGTAGATACCAGTTTTGCAGCTAAGATATGCCACACGCAAGACATGCCTGTTGCAATCGAAACAATTCCTGCCCATGCGGAGAGACCAGGGAGCATTTCATAACTCACTATTGATGCTCTTAGCTGTCATGGAGGAATACCAGCAGAACTTTAAATAGATCTATTGATCACAACCCTCCATTAACCAATATTATAATCTTCTTCGTTAATGGTCAAACAGCCTGTGATACCGGCACATAGTGTGTGTTATTGCTATGGTATAATATTAGCAGCTGTAATCACTGCAATTAGAAGTGATCACTTCTAATAACAATATTCATTGCAGAAGCTTGGTTGGAAAAATATCTTAATGCCCGATCAGAAACTCAACAGAACCTGTAGGTCTTTATTTCAGTGGGATGCAAAGAAAACCCATTTTTATTTTCTCTTTTCTGAGCTGCTGCTTTTAAAGTAGTAACTGGTTTTATTTTTTTTCTCAAGATTTTTAATTTTTATTGCTGACCTAAAAAGAAAAGAAATAAAAAACACGGAAAATTTGCCTGTAGTTAAAACATTCCTTGACCTCTTCCTTAGTAGTACTTACAAACACTGGATAAAGTAATAGCAAACGTGTTGCACAACTTAAGAGGTGAGCTCTTAATGACTTGAAGACTTTTTGGCTGGCAAATATTTCCAAATGAAGGGACCCCAACGTTATTTATTTAGATTGGTTTTCCTCACACTGTTTCTTCTTTATAAGCAAGGTTTTGCTTCTCCCAGCCTTCCACCCTCTTTTCTTGAGCAACCCGGAGACCATTAATGCTACATTTGTGATGTTGCACTGGTCTGATGTGCAGTCAGCAGAAGAAAAGGTTACTACACGTGGGAAAACACGCTCGGTTTCTATATGCACAAATACCTGAAGTCTGCACTTCATAGGAAGAGCGATTTATTGCTGGCCAAGCGCACGGCTATTGCAGGAACGTCCTAATGACTCTTTGCTCTTCTAGGAGACAAACTCCTCCAGACTTCACGAAAACTTTGCGTCGGCACTTCTTAATATCCTCTGTCAGAGGGACAAAAAGCTGTGCAATCATTTAGGGAGAAAAACCTTATCCCACTTCAGAGACAAGATAACTTTCGGGGGTGCGGAGGTTAGATTGTCTTCCCAAATCGATACAGCATGGGCATGAGGAATAAGAAGTCCCAGCCCATGAGTTATTTTCAAGGGCTTTATTTATTCTTTTGAAGTACGAGCCAAAGCCTGTTGCAGGCTCCTGTGGAAATGTTCACATTAACATCAGTGTTTAATTTTTCTGGGGTTTGGATCCATTTGAAGAAGGACAGAGAATAATGCTAAAATTGCTGTAGACTCTTAAAAAGTATTTCAACCTGCTCTTGAATTTTTGAATTTTTTTAAGCTGCCTGGGTTTGACTGTGGTTTCACTGCATTGCTGCAAGTAGGGATGAGAGCCCAGGTGGTGTGTTAGCAGACTCCTGCAATAGCCCTGCCGACCTCACCTTCTTTTTTTAGTGCAATTTTCCACCACGTTTTCTGTAATTTCTGATTTTTTTTTTTTTTTATTTAATGATTCCCTTCCAGAGAAGATTTTTCTCTGTATCGTTATTTCCAAGAGCTTTCTGTCTGATTTATTTTCTATTTTCAGTACTCAATGAAGCAGAAAAACAATGTTAGTCTTTGGTGGCCAGGGAAAATAACAGAAGTGTGCCAAGGTGGTCTCCAGATGATACAGCCCCCGCCGAAGCAGCCGCGCCGTTCTGCGTTTTCCCCGACGAGGGAGAAAATCTCCAGCAGCAGCAGGGCTGGCAAGTGCAGGTAAGCTGCCTTCACTGAACGTGCTAAGAAATCACCAGCACAAACACATTCCAGCTTTGGCACTATTCAAGTAATGGCTATTACTGCTCCAGGGAGGAAATAATTAAAGCCATTTCTTGACTCTGACAGTTTGATACTGGTGGTTTTCGATAGCAAATTACCAACATCTGCACAGCGAAATTCAGCTACTGCAGCAATTATTCAGCAGGGCTAACCACAGAGGTGCTAGGACTTTTCCATTTTCTGGATGTCCCCTAGTTAGACGTGACCTACGATTGAGACCTAAACTACATGTGATGGCAAACTAGGTCTCTTGCATTACAGATGTAAATGAAACCATATGGAAAGCTTAATATTCTGTGAAAAACCCAGTGGCAAATGCATCAAAGACAGAAAATGAAAGACTGGAAAGACATCTGAATGGCTTTCTTAATTATGTAACAATTTCAAGTTTCCAGAGCAATTCAGAAGTAAAATTTATACAATTCATTCAATTCCACAGAAATGACGGCTTTTCCTTCCTGCATACTGTTATAACTGTTTTGCATAGTAAACACAAAGAGAGTGTGACTGTACAAGCTGAAAATTCACATCTAGGGCCCATAGCAAGCGACACAGCACTGCAAATTTTCATTGCTGGTGAAAGAAAAGGGTAGCAAAAAAGTTAAATAAGCTACGTATACCTCTAACTCAAATACTTCTTTTCAGACACTAACTAGAAAAGATAATATAAATCTGAGCAGGAAAGAGAGGCTGTGATATGAAATATATTTCTAAGAGAGAATTACTCTGGGATTGATAATACAAATACTGCCTTATTATTCCACTGTTTATGTTGTAACTAAGCGTCTGTGAGGCTTTTCCGTTATAACCCACTTTGGTCAAGGATTTACTGATGTATAAAACTTTAGTTTAGCTTGTAAATTGGCAGTCTGTCTGCAGCTCCGTTTCACTGTTACTTAAATTTCAGAACCTGATCTAGGTATAGTACAATTGCTGTAAAAATATGCAGTCGTTTTAAATCAGAGCTTCAAACTTCAGAAATCTTTTGGGTGGCCGGGTTGGGAATAAAAATAGCTTGTACACCCATCGCCTGATAACTGAGAGGCTTTAAAATACCACTGGAATCTCTGCTTACTTTGGCTGAATAGTGGCGGCAGGGCAGACACAAGAAAGAATATGCAGATTTTGAAGATAACCAAGTAACGAACGCCTCATTTGCAAATATTTGATCCATGTTAGTGCAAAGATGGAAGTATAATCCATTGCGAAATTACCGGCCTGCCTGTTGAGAATTGCTGTACACGGCGGATGGTCCTGGGTCCGCAGCGGGGTGGAACCCGCACTAATCCTGCCTCCGGCTACTTCCCTGCCAAGGAAAGAGAAGACAATTATTATCATGCATCAACCTCTTCTTGCCATGTAGTTACCAATGCGCTGGCACGTAAGGGCAGATCCCCGGCTTTAGGAGATTTGTGATAAAGATTTTATACCAACTGTGCGGTGTGGGGTAACGGACGATTAGGAAGGAGGTGCTTTGCATGACTATGCAACCTGAACTGAGCCAAAAGATGCTAGATGACTGAATACCCAATTTGTTCTCATGTCTTCATTTCCTCTTTTAACATTTCCTCATAAATACTATTTATAATAAGTAATAAATTCGTACTTCTGCTACAAAGTATGCACATGGAGTTCGTTAAATTGTAGCAACGTGTATGTTGTAAGCACAAAGCGTAGGGGGAGGGTGTATAAAAGACAATTTTCTTTAATTTCAGTTGTGTTAGAATCATAGGAAACCAAACAGTAGTAAACTTCTAATGCTGCCAACAGATTATAGTCTTTATGGCACTAATCAACTAACGAGGCTGTGGCAAAAATCACCTATAGACACTGGACAATTAAACACTTATTCCCTTTAGAGAAGTGACATGCTTGAACTCCTAGGAAATCTGAGCAAGTTACTCAGATCAATTTAATTTAGACATTGATACGCAAATGCCAGTCAACCTCATAATGCATCCTAATAATGCAGTTAATCCATTGCAGACAGTTATATTTTGAAATCTATAAGAAAGAGAGTGTCTCATTGTAATGATGCATTATCATAACTGTAATACAGGAATTTTCAGCCCTTGTTCCAAGCAGAGTATTGTGCAGGTTATGGTCAGACTTAACCAGTATCCATCATGCAAGTCCTCCTTCTAAACCTCAGGAAAAAGTAGGTCACTAGATTTTTTTTTTTTTTTTTTTTTTGCGGTAGTACAAAATTCAAGTGCTGTGAAGAGAAGTTAAATAGTTAAATGCAAACTAAGTAGACTGGGAAATATTTACACAGTTTTCAAAAGGAAGGGAAGCTGTTCAATACGCAGTCAGAGGTATGTTAAGTAGAAGAAAATAGCTAGGTGAATATTTCTTTATGCTCTTAATCTTCATTTGACATGCACGTGGGCGGAGCAAGTCTAGATATTATATTCACATCAGTAGCACCCTAAGACATTGTGATGACTTATTGCAGTGAGACCCATATGAATCAATATTCATTGGCCGCTTATTTGAAGGCTGCTTAATTAAGAGTAATACGATGGCGCAGCTTCCAGGCAAATCCACAGTGCCTTGATTTACGAGTGGGTTTGGGGGAAAGGGCTAAGGATAAGATGTAACAGTTCTTTATTTTGCAATTGAGATGTTTCTCATGTAAGGTTAAATTAAGAGTTTAAAAAGAGGAACTAAATGAGTGCAATACATAAACTGAAAGGACTGTTTTGTCAGTATCTAGGCTGTTTGAGAGGACTTTCGGCTTCATAGCAGGGTACCTAAATGTCTTATTGCATATCAAGGTCATCCCAGAGCACCCGGCGTGAAGCTGTCTAATGTTAAAAGAAGATTACCTTCCTGTAACTGGGGTTGGAGTGAGCCTAAGTTGCATCGCTGTTTCGTCACGTTGGTCTTTTGTTTTGGATTTCTGCTGAATGTATTTAGTTCTACAAACAAATAGAATTGTAGCTTTTTATTTACAGTATCTCCTTTTGGGGAAATCCACCAAGTTAATTTGAAGTGTATTTTTTCCTAGGAATCTACATGATCTACTCCTTATTTTTATCTACCACTTGATGCTTAGGGAGCAGACATTCTTTTTTTTTTTTTTTTTTTTCTGATTGGTTTAGGGCAACAAGTTGTACTCTATCTGACAGCCTTGTGTATTGCTTGTGTGTGTTTGAGCAGAGCCATGTGCAAGTTGCAGAGCAGAGAATCCAACCCACTGTGTCACTAACGAAACCCTGGGGCTTTGCACCTCCATGTATTTCTGTTTCTCAACGGCCAGCGAAGAGGAAAAGTAAGGGAAATCTCACAGAGTGAATGCCTTAAGGAATTGTTTCTCATCTGCTCATATTTACACAAAAATAAATATAGAGAATTATGCCTTTAAAAGTTCAAGTCTTTGAATGGAGGTTTGTGCTTAGCAGGCATAAGTCAAGAAGTCACTTGCAACAGAACTGGCTTTGTTTTTTATCATCGCTTGCAATATCCTGGATCTCTGCTAGCTATTGCAAACAGTTTGGTGAGCAAGCAGATGAGATGTCAGGGGACAAAGGATCACTCTCTAAGGAGAAAGTCTTGGACATCGCTAAGATGAAGGCAAGAGGGAGTATAGAAAAGTGTGATTTAGGCAGTGAATTGATTTTTTTTTTTTTAACGTAACATTTCTCCAAAGGCAAGAACAAACCTTAAAAAATATTATTTTACATCTGATGCTAGAAGAAACCAAGGTTTTTTCATCTCCTGATTGTACTAAATGATAGTTTGTGTTTTCTGAACATTACGAATAAAACCAGACAGCTCATAATTTCTGGAGAATTTTACTGGTAAAACTTTTAAATGAAGTCATGATCTTGGCTGAACTCATCCACTCCATTCTGAACTTTTATTTCTGTTCAGGTGTATTAATTTCTAAAGACTGGCAGGCGTGCCCTTGTTCATGCCCTTGACGTGAAGCTGTATCATGCCGCTTCTAGAAAGCGTTGGCGTTGATTTGTCAGAGGCGTCCATTCCCTTTCTTAAAGTCTGCGCCAGGTTTCATCCAGTCTGTCGCTCCACCAACTGCAGAGCAAACACAGGGGAGGGCACAGCTCTTTCCCGTCTCTTTCTCATCCTGGCCATGGTTAAATCACCATGGTATTAATTCTTTCTCTGTGACTGTTTTAGCGACTATGACAATAGAAATGTGATGTTTATTCATATATACGAAGATAGAGGAAGAGCAACTGTGACACAAACCTTCAAAGATGAGTCTATGATAGTCTCTGCCGCTCTGTGTCAGTGCTGGAGGAGTGCGTGTCCATGCTCTAGTAAACATCTGCGCGGAGGTTTAACTGGGCAGAAGCCCCCCCCAGACTCTTGTGTGGGCTAAAACATGGCCTTGTGATCTTGCGTTAACACAGACAACACTAGTAAACTGCGGTACTTATTGGGATGTTTCCCTGTCCTATTAAAAAAGGAAATTATATAAAGTAATATTTCTCTCCACTGCCATCTAGCGAAGTCATTACACTGTGTAAAGGCCTTGATACTCTCGGTTGCGCATTATCACAGCTAATTATATCTTAGTAGCACACTGTACTTTCTGCAGAAAACAGAGTTTCAATGCAGAGTAGCTAATATTCATCCTTAGGATAATAGCAAATAAGACAAAATAAAGGAGGTATAATAAATTTAATCACAGAATTCTAACAATGGTTGCAATGATAGAGATACTCAAAAGGTTTTATGCATCTTATCAGAACAAGAGAAGTGATTGGAAGCACCTACATTCAAAACACAAAGTTCTGTATAAAGCAAGGACCAAATATCTGCCGGCCGGTGGAATGGTTTACGTTGAGGCTTTTTTTTTTCAGAAAGTACACAGATTTCCTAGGGATGAAACCAACATAAGTTAAAAATGTAAATCTTGTGGCAAATGTATGGTTTCTGTTTTGTGAACCATCCTAAAAGACTTTAAGCTTTAGATGAAGTTTATTATCTGTTTTTACTGAAGGCTCCCAGAACCTTACAGAAAGTTTATTCTCGCATAGCATATCCCTTCACTAAGGTCTGAAAGGGACCTCAGAGGTCATTTGGGCATTGCCCTGCCTCAAATCAAGCTCATAATCAAGAAAGTATTACTCCCTTCTTCATTTTCACATATCTTTCAGAGTGTTGTCATGCAGCCCCTCAGTTTTCTGTAGCTTGAGCAGCTATAGTTCACTTCAACCTTTCAAATACATCTCTGATCGTTCCTGATTTTCCTCTTTTCGTGTCTCATTTATTGGTCCGCAACTTCTACTTCAAGTCCGTGTCTCAGATCCACAGAGCGATGCTCACCAAAATCCTCAATGAAGTTCTTTTGGCCTAGAAATTAAATGATGCTTTTTAAAAACAAGCTTTTGAGATTTTTCGATGATCCCCAGGTTGTGTTGGGTAAAACACGCCATGGGGGTGCTCTGATGGTTGGACTGCTTCCACTGCCAGGATGGGCACCTAACCGGGTCGTGCTGTGAGCACATTACACCTCTCCATTTCTGTTCAGCTCAATGACATTGATTTTTGTCTAAAGATCTTTGACTATTTTTGTACCATACAAGTAGGTCAACCCATCTTTTCCTGATAGTGGAAATAGCTAAAATAGGACATACAGCTCTGAAATCATTACTCTTGTCATGTATCATTTAGCGAGCAAAATCTCTCCATACTTTTCTGAAAGTCGCCTTAAAATCAGAAGCTGTTCCCAACACAAGAGACTAAAATTAATTTAAGTTGAAAAACAACATAACATGAACATGATTTAGAAGGAAAAATCAAGACAAGTGAAAAGCAGATCCCTTTGGTGGCTGAAATCTCTATTTCCATTGCCGTAGCTGAGCAGTATCTCTGCACTCGGATTCATTTACCATATTTCCATTTCAGCGTCACAGACACGATGGAAAAGCACTAACTGCTGCAAGGCTGATTTCTACGCTTCTCTCTGTAGCTTTAATAGCAGCATGGTGGTTTGCTTATTCATTTTTTAATTTTGTTCTACCAAACTTATTTTCCACAAAACCTACTAGGCATCATTTACTGGCAAACTTTGCGTGTATCCTTAAGCCCTAACCAATTAAATATTACTTTAAAATCGAAATGAAAGATGAGTTTATATTTTAACTTGAGGTTAACTGATGAAGGCTGTGCTTCCAGGCAGGAACTGTAGATGTACCGACTTGCTGTATTTGCTAAAGTTGTGGAAAGGAAGTGAAGCAAACTGGTCGTCTGGCAAATAAAAGACAAGTGCAGGGTGGAATAAGTTTCTGGTTATTATTTATTTTGGAGAAAACTGTTTTTTAAACTCTTCCATTGAATAGTGTCATAAAATATAAATTATAGAACAAAATTTCTTAAATTTGTTTGCTAAAATGTCTGGGAAATTCAGGAGACTCTGGAAAAATCTGATGCTTGTAGCTCTGAATGAGCTTGCTATGTTCAGTAATTGGAGCCGTATTTAATGAAAAGAAAAATCCTTTCTTTAGTTTGCTGAAGTTTGTTGAAGGATTGAGTTGTAACCACTATCCCCCTGAGCCAGGCTAAGCGCCTCCAAGAGGAGTTGTTTTACCTGTCTCTTGAGACAATGAAAAACTAAATAGTCTTAAATCACACCGTCTGCCCAGGCATAGTTACAGTATGCCAGGGTAGCCAGACAGTGACCATGTTGCTAATTATAAGTAAGCAGACACTTTGGTTCATTGGCAACTTCAGTACTGATCTTTTGCTGAATAACATTTAATTTCCAGCCAAACTGCATTTAGCTTCTTTGTTCAAGGAGTTCCCTTCCTGAGTTAGAAGCAATGATATTTGAACACTTAATTGCGTATTGCCATAATACTTACACTTCATTTTTATTGGAAAAATACTGTTCTGAGTAGAAAACTTCACCAGTGCATTATCTTTATTTACAGTTTCATCCGCGGTGTTGCAAGTGAATGGCACATAGCGAACCCACAATGTGGTTCCTGCGCAGCCCTATTATCAATAAACAGCTAAGAAAGTCCACTATGTACTTAAAGATACCAAGTGCATCAGGAGGAAGAAAGAAATTCAATTACTGTGATCTCGCATAGTTCACATTGTATCCTCAACCAGAATTTATTTCCTTGTTTTGAAGTTGCCAAGTAAGGTTTTAGTATTAAAAAGTTCTCTTTTGTTCTTTCCATGATTGTTTATGTTGGACCTCACAGTACTCCAAGCTCTTTTTTTTTTTTTTATTTTTTCCTAAAAAACATCAAAGCTTGTGGACAATCTACAGCTGATACAGCAACGTCAATTGCCGTTATGTCTCAGGCTAAACAGCAGCGAGGCAGATTAAATGGCCATGCCCCCTTTGAAAAGTAACAAGAAAGAAAAACTCCATGAGTGCAAAGCCACTTGTTCTTCGCTTTTAGAGTAAGCTGCTTGATGGATAGGTCGTTATAGAAGAAGGATGAATACAGGACATTTTATCAAGACGCAGGAAAGCTCAAGATTGATTACTTACCCTAGTTTTGCACAGAGCTGCTTCTACACATAACATTAAATCCAGACTGGAGAACAAAGGTAAAATATTGTAGGATGTGCTGAATATGGCTTTGCGCTGACTCTAATGCTGTCGTCTTTTCATTGCGTTATTGTTTTTCTTTCCATATTGTGAAAACGCTCTGTTGAAAAGATGAAGCAAGCTGGTCAGGTATATGAATGTTCAGCTACGGAGAATTACTGCAGTTGGATTTTATAAAGCAATACTGGAGTTGCTTGTTCTGCCAGTAAGTTGAATACTGTTCTGTTTCCATGAGAGAAAAAAGTAATAAAAAATGGGACTTCAAGAATAATCTTTAAGTAGTTTCCCAGCAAAAAATATATGGATTTTACTTCTAGCTTCCAGTAACATATACTATCTGAAGAAATGTCTTGGTTTCAGTCAAACTTTTCTACTTACGTGTTTGATTTCCTTTTTTTTTTTTTCTTAGAAGTCATCCTGGTCGTTACATCCTCTCTTCCTGCTTCCCAGTAGAGCAGTAATTGTATTCTACCTTGTGCATAGGGTCTCCGTTACACATACAAATGGGTGCATATTAAAAAAACACAGGGAGAAGAGAGAAAGATGCAAGTTACAAACTTTGAAGTTGGTCCTGTCACATAAGAACAGTGTCAGACCCAAGATCCACCTCGCCCCAAACCCTGCACCCTAAAGCTGCCAAGAGTGAATAGTTAGGAAGAGTGGAAGGACATGCAAACAGATAGAGCTATTTCCCTGAATTCTTTTCTGGCACGTGTTGCTACATGGCTTAGGGTTTTCCTGAGCCAGAGGTGGTGCAGACTTGATCCAACTCTTGATGAATTTTTCTTCCATGAATTTTCCCACTCCCTCTCTGAATCCAAACAAACTTTTGGCGTTCTGGTCCTGACTCTGCAACAACCTCTGTACACCTGATTTCAGCGGGTTGCAATCTGGGGCAATTTTGGGGGTCCTGACCCTTGTGAAGTTGACTGACTTCCCCTGGCCAAGGACTCCATGCTTCCTTCCAGGTGCACAGACTGTATCTGGCGTACAGGCTGTCAAGGAGCCCCGTTCTTCTGAAGGAATGGCGTAAAAGTGAAGACTTCTAGGGAAACTAATTTGCAGTCTACCTGTCTCAGACTCTCTTGGTGGACTTAAAAGTAATGTCATAATGATCATCGTAGAGAAAAGCATAACTCATCGGCAATATATTATTGTGTAAATTTATTTACAGTTTGCATTTTCTTTCCGTTTACTGAAAGAGTAAGATAATTAAGTATTTTTAAAAAAAAAAAAAACAAATGAGTATTTCTTTTTTCCCAGGAAAAAGGCATAGAGATATTGCTAATAAGGGCAGGTTCCTTTGATGTCAGCCCTCACACTGCATAAACTTCATGGGACCCATCATTAGTTCTTGTCATCTCTTAGGGTCTTTTGGCTTGGGGCCAAACAATTGATATAGTAGAGAGCTTCCAGCTACAATAACAGCCTCTGCATCTTTATCTTCCCATCCATCAGATTGTTGGTGGAAGATAGGGCTAATTTGTCACTCTACCCACTTGGAAAAGTTTGATAAATGGCTTAATTAGAGCTTTTTTTTTTTTTTTTTACAGAAATCACATTTCTTGAGAACTAGAGGTTGGGAAAACAATGGCTAAGCATTGAATTAGAAAAGGAAAATATTTTTTCTTTGGTAAAGATCAGAGGAAACACGACCGTTATGGAAGCACGAGGAGAAGTGGAAAGAGTACAGTTGGCTGGAAGGACTTTCAAGGGAATAAAAAAAACCCCATCCACACTAACACACAAGTGTTCTGTGAGCCACGTGCAAACCTTATCGCTATAGAAACATCAACCTGCAGAGCGCCATTTTAAAATATGCTGCCCCCCAAATTAGAGTGCACTTAAGCCTTTGTGTTTAGACCTCTAAAATAGATAATGCAGCACCGATTTACCTAGAAGAGCATTTAAATATGCAATTAACTACCTCTGTTTAATGTTTTTAAATATCCCAGCATGTCATGTCATCTATACTAAAAGGAACAGTGCTTTCTAGGAAGCTCCTGAGGTTAGTGCCTACGCCAGTCAACGTGAGGACTTTGCTTTGTATCTTATTCTTTAGTTTTGTGACAGAAGAGGGTTGGTCCAGGGCCACGTGCAATTCTTCTCTGGATGGGTCAAGGACTGAGCAAGTTCGGATCACAGTTTTCAAATGTTCCAGCTCAGAACATGCTAAAGGTAAAAGGAGATTTGCATTTTCTCCTTTTTGTGAGGTCACGACTTAGGAATCAGAACTCTATGCAGATTAAAATCTATGGCTTCTTTGGTTTTTTGAACTTTCAGCCAGAAAAAAGGGAGAGGGAAGACGAGTAAAGTTCTTCTCTCGACTGTTGTTTCAACCACCAAGTTTGGGTAGTTATCCTTCCACTTTGCATGCGTAATTATGACATGTATGCACATGCATTCACACATGTGGGTGTGTCTGTGACAGCTGGTAAATCTTAGCAAGTTAGGTATGTCTGGACTTTGTATTTCTAATCATCTTTTTATGTAACTATTCCATTTGGGTCGCTTAGGAAATAAATTTCTCCTTTCTCTGGTCTGACATAAATTAACAAGGCAACAGACAAACTGCATCCTCCTTTTTTTGATAAACTGTCCAGAAATTGGATGTAATTCAGAATTAATTTTAAAACTGTTTAACCTCTAGGCAGAAACTTATTTTAGTAAGGAAAAGACAAATATTTTTCAATTAAAAAGATTTAGAATCCCTTTCTCTGTAGTACACTAATCTGAAATGACACTGGGGGGTAATAGGCCTGGTATTAGTGCTTCCCCAAGGAAACATCTTATCTTTTGCACAAAATTAACTGTGCCTTTCTCACACATCCTAAAGCTGTCAGTTTGGGTATTCTGTGTAAGGAAACAACTTCTGATTTAAAGTTTTTTAGAAGAGAAGCAAAACAAATGTTTTTAAACAATAACGACCTCTTACGCCCCAGTCTTTGCAACCCTTTCTGAAGTGGATAGCCGTTAACATTAAATCATCAACGCTCCTGGAAAGGTCACGGGGACGGGCTGTGGGAGTAGCCTCCCTGTGAGTCAGATCCTGGAGGCATTATGTGTGTAAAGGCACGGTGGTAAATGCCAGGATAAAGTGATGATGAGTAGAGGTCTGCGTAAAGGCACCATTACAGAGAGTTTTGCTGGCCAGCCTCCAGGCAGCCAGTACAGTTACAAGCAGAGATGACTGCATGTTACTTATCTCTCCTGACTCCTTGGTGGCCTCTTGGAGACCCAACAACTGCAATGTAAATGCTACATTGGAAGTGTTCTCCATCTCCATGCAAGCCCACATCTCCAAAATGGGACCTTGGTGACCCAGTGCCAACAAGCGCTGGCATGCCCCTGGCATGGCTTGCAAGGTGGGATGGGGCAACTCCACTGCTCACTGCCATTTCAAGAGAGCAAGAGCTCCTTGCAAGCCGTGTCAGGAGCGTGAGCTCTTGAAATATTGCTGCAGACACCTCACAAATGCTAGATGTGGCGTTTGGTACCTCCCCTGAAACAGTTTGCGACCTATGAGATGCGTAATAAGCCATCAGAAGCCTTGCCTGGCCTACTCTTGCTCGCCCTTCATTGTTGCTTTCACTTGGACTGTGGCAGGAGGGCCACAGTGACCTCCAGCTCAGTAGATGTTGTTTGCAGAGCCAGTTTTGTGAAAAATGCCTTGTGCTATTCTGTGTCACCCTGCTGCTGACGTCGGTTGCCCTCTATTAGTGTTTGTAGATAAAAGCTTTAAGTTGGGGCTTGCTGTAACTATGGGACATCTTTAATATAATAGGGGAAAATGATGTAAAATAGCATCTCACACCACTTGGTATTCCTGGCTATAGTTTACTACTTTGTGCAGTCTTTTTACTATCTTCTGTTAGAAAATTAAGATCGGTACCCTGCAAACATTTTCCACCTCAGGGAGCGATCTGAGACACCCCGACTCCCATGAACAGCAAAACGGTCGTCGCTGGACCAGCTGTTACGGGTGAAGCCATTCATGCGCGGGTTTACAGGATCTGGTCCCAAGATAGTAACTGCCCATATCACTAGTGAACTGAAGATAAATTGTGCTTGCAGCTTTAGATCTTCACTAGGAAATCTGATTTATGTAATTGCAGAATCTAAAAGTTCAACAAAGTGGCTACACATTGGGACATGAAAAGTGCATTTACAGGATTATTTTTGCATTGAAGGGAAAAGAAATTGAGCATTTTCTGCTGTATAAAGAAATGTCTTAGACACGAGGCAAAAAAGGAGTATGTTCATCCCTGTGTCGTTGATTTGCTATTTTAAAGTAAGTGAATATATGCAACATGTTTTATTATATTTTAAAAATAAGAACTGTCAGAAATAAAACTTACTAAGTCCGGAGTAATTCTTTTTGATTTAGAGCCAGTTGTGGATATTAATATTTTAAATTAATTCAATATGTTTTGAATTGCTCTGCCGCTTAGTTTACTTGGAAACTAGAACCATTTGTAACAAAACAGCTAGACTGGTTTTAAGTCAAACCAGTGTATGAGAACATGTAATACTAATGGTGCACTTCAGACCATTAAAAAAGAAACTTCCGGACTATGTAAAAGACAATGATTTCAATTTACTTGCATTAGAAACCAAATCTAAAACTCTACAGGTACTTGGAAAAGAAAAGCAATTCTCCACACTTTCACCCTAATATTTACAATGAAAAAACGTAAAGGAAACTCGAGGGTCAGAGGATGAGATTTCTACAGATATCGAGCGTCCAGGAGAACTGGCAAGGGTGGATTGGAACTAACTGGAAGTTTTGCAGCCAGGTCTCTTGTAAATACAGACGTATTTGCAGTTTTTAGCCTGCCTAAATTTCTTACTATATGTCACAGAAGCAAGCGTGTTCCGTATTAGTAAGTCAGTGGTATGCGATGGAGAGTAGAGCTAATGGAAGCCGGGATCAAGTGGATACATAGACCAGTAAAAAGCTTTAGGTGTTTCTAATATTACAGCTTTGCTGCGTTGTAGGACTAGAAATGATCCGTAGCTGGAAGTAGTCTTTGATGCCTCGTATGAACATGCAGTAGTTAGTCTAATATGACCGTGATACCGAACCTTCGCACGGTCAGTGATCTTGCAAGGAGTCGGTTCATTTAATGATTAGATGGTTCTCAGGCATTTAGGGAGATGAACTTGGTTTCTTCAAGTTGTCAGGTGTCCTCTCTTTTTTTTTTTTCCCCCCCAGTAGTTTACAACACGTAGAATAGGCTCAGATTTTTTTTTACAGGTACATTTAATACTATTTGCAAAATGATTGTAAATCTGTCATCAATTTGCTTCATTATACGTATGTTCCTATAACTTTAGAAGAGTAGAGATGAATAGCTCATAACCTGTTAAAATTACTATACAGAAATCATATCTAGTGGTCTGTCCTAAGACATGAAACGAAGCACACTTTTATTACTTCACCTTACAGTAAAGATATAGTTATTGTTCAAACCAAATTCTTAATTGTTTTATTCTGAGCCAGAGCTGAAATACGTACTCTTAAGTTTTTCATAAAATGCTTGGAAAATAGACTTTTCAATAAGGGTTTTCCAAATGATGCCCTCATTTTTATCCAGTTGAAAAGTTTAGACTGAACAGAGGACAAACAGAAGCAAGGGGCCAGATTTATTGAAGCATAAAAACCTGCACAAATGGATCCCAGGTGGAGCTCAGTCAGGAGTAAAGACTTCAGGATTTGGCCGTAGTGATGACCTGCAGATTGCTTAGCTATGGACCGAGTTCACTTCTGGCAAGAGTAGGTGGAATCTGTCACAGTAATGACCCTTTCTCTGAAATGAAGAAAACTGCCAACCTCCCATGTTCTCCTTACGCAATAATCTTTGAATAGCAATTTTAGTTATGGGGAGCTCTAGTGTTGGGATTTATCAGATAAATGGGAATTTTGTTTAAGTAAACGTGAACTATTAATGGTTTGATCATTTGGGTGACAGCTATTTTCAGAGGGGAGAAAAATAACGCATTTAGGAAAGTGCTTTGTTGTTTCTCTAATGAGTTTAATAGTACCAGATCTTCTAGTTCCTCTGGTCTAGTATACTGACTGAGATAATCTCTGTCTCGAGGTTTTAGTCCATTACATATTACTGTGAATTAAATTAATTACCTTTTCTTTTCAATACAGATTCCGGTTGCTCCTGGACCCACTAAGAAGGTAAGAGGGAAACACAGTGATGACTGGATATAAAACCAAGAGCGAGGACATAAAGCAGAGGATATGTATGTACTCAGAATGGTTTATATATGTTTGCTTTGATCTTTAAATGTAAACCTAATGCTTATCACAAGTTAATAATTGCTTATCAGAACCAGATTTGCTTTTCACTGTAGCATCAAACTTGAGGTAATGATAGCAGTGTGAAAAATAGCTTCTAAGTTGACAACGTGAAAAGTAGCTTCTAAGTTGTTAATGCTTTGGACTCTTCTGGTTTTTCTTTGCCTGTAGAACCAGAAATGAATGTATGAGCCTTTCAAATTGCTTTGATAAATCTCATTCCCTTTAGGATTAAACATTCCCGAACATTTTTACGCCTCACTGAGCTCTTTCAAACAAACATAAATTAATTCTTTAGCTCAGAATTTATACTCATGAGGCCTAATTCCTCTTGCCTCGCTAGCATTATTCTAGTCATGTTCATTTGTGTAAAGTGCCCATAATGTTACTCTTCTGATGTCTTACGTACCTGCTTCATGCACTTAAGAGAGGTACAGGGACCACGTGTGGCACCGAGTAGTGGGAAACAAGACTCAGGGTTTGATTCTGCAGTGTCCTGCGGGGGCTAGTTGGATGGTAAGATGTTAAACATCGATTTTAGATGCAAACCCAGGACACTTTTGTGCTCTCTGTAAGTGTAAATGGAGGCTTAACCACTAGGTAATAGATACTCTGTGATCTAGGGTGTCGCTGCTGAATTCAGGCTAAGCTGAACGCACACATAGACAAGAGTTTGCGCTTCATAAATACACACAAATATTTGCAAAATTGTTACTGGCACAACATGACTCAGCTCCCTTGAAGTAATTGAGCCACCTGATTTGTACCACTAATTTTAGTTCGCTGTGCTGTAAACACCTGGAAGCTGACTCCGTTCACAAGAACGTGATATAGAACACAGAAATTTGGGGTTTTTTTTTGCAGGAAAGGTACTGCCCTGAAAATAGTATCAAACTTAAAACATCACAAATCTCTACCAGAGTGCTGCAGTTCCACACAGCCACGTTTTCATTTGGTTTTATGGACGTGCTAGGTGCCACTCGACCTTACTGGTGTGCGTTTTCATTTCTATTCATGTGGGCAGTGCAGATCTGCTTGGACACTGCAACTGGCTGCTGCCATCCCAGCATGCGGTGGGAATCCTTTGGTCTTAACTGGTTTGCTCGTTTGCAACCCCCACGCAGGGGCTTCAGAGGTGGAGAAGCGTATGGTGAGGAGCCGAGGGGGATGATGTCTGCTGCCCAGCCTGGCACTGCTCTGCGGGGCAGCTTCTGGCCAAGGTGCTTGTGGGGAGCTGGGTTGTCCAGGCTGCCTCTGGAGGGGACCCAAAAAAGCCGAGTATCTCTTCATTGCACACTAACTAGGTCTCCTATAAGCTGATCCGAGTAGACGACGGGCAGCCGGTGCATCTGGCGTGGGAGAAGGCAGTTTTACAGGGTAACATGGACACAGCTGATCGGGTTTTGAGCGGCTCCCCAGTGGTCACCCCCATTTCTAGCTCCTTGGGAGGATATCTTAACCAGCTACAATGCTTTTGGCTGTCTGGCTCTAAGTCTTGGCAAAACAATTTTCTAAGGTGGCTGAGTTCAAAAAATAAGAATTTTGCGTGAATGGCTCAGTTTTATATTCTGAGAGTTTGCTGTGAGATGGCTTATCTGAAGCCATTCTCCATTTTTTCTGTTTGCTTTTCTAACAGCCTGCTATATCTGTACCATGTATTTACCCAAGGAACATCCCAATAAACAGTTCATGTACAGTATTCGATATTTGTATAGTAGCTTAGAGGAGGTAAGTAGCTGACAAAGAGCATGAAGGTGAATACAGACTTGATAGAAGGTGAATTCTTGTCCCAGCAAATCTTTGTAAAGAAATGACTGCTCAGGAAGAAGGAAGGAATGATCCATCCCAGCGTAGAGCCTGAAGCACCTATATATTAGTTCAATAATTCATCTTTTCACTTTTAATCTTAAGGTGTACGTCCTAGTGATGTAGCAGTACTTGAATGAGTGAGATGGCACACCAGATAATATGGAAAAAAATATCAAATGAACATGAAGAAAAACACAATTTGTGCTTCGAATTATGACTATTTTAGAATTAACGGGACTTTAAAAAGGGCTGTCTGCTTTTTCCTTTATGGGTGTGGTATGTCGTATAAACTGACTATGAATTCTCTCATTCAGAAACAAGGGTTTATGTGTAATATAGTACAGTTCTGAAATACTGAGGTGTGCAAAAACAATCTGCAGTGAGATACATCTGATTTGTCTTTTACTTTGCATTTGACCTGATGTTTGGCTGCTAAACAGTCATCCTGTAATTGGACTTATAAAATTACACCCTCATTTCCTTTAGTGACAGGGAAACTGCTATAGGAAGTCTCTGCCATACTCAGTTTAATTTAGATGATCATCCAAATGCACAGATGTTTATTCCAATCTCCTCTAGAAGAGGAAGGGGGACTGTTCCAATCACGCTGCTGTGACGTTTCCAGTCCTCTGGACAGGGCAGGATCTGTGCAAAAATGCTCCCCCTTGCACTACGATATCGCTACACTCTTGGTATTAACTCAGCTCCAGTGAGAAGTGAGAAAATGGGGAAAAAAATGGTTTAAAGTAGCCTGCAGAACTTACTTTTGTTGAAGTGCCTCGATTTTGCGATTAAAATTTAAAGTTTGTATTATCTGCTATACTATTCAAGTTGATGTATGTACTTCCAACTCGCATGTCGTGGTTTTGCATATTATAGATCTAGTTAAATCTGGAAGCAGATAAATATAAATCCAAATGAAATTAGACAAAGGTGACCTATAATATCAGACTTCAGAGCTTTCATATACCGGCTTCCTATTAGATTTCACGTTGTAAGTTTAGAATTTGTCAGTGCCGGTGGCATTGTGTTTATACTTAAGAGTTATTCCCTGCCATTGGTGCATTTTTACTAGTTATAAATTCAATCATGTTCCTATTACGTCTGCCATCACCTGAATGCATTATGTATTAAAAATAGGTCTCCTAAACCTTTCCAGGTAAAAACCAAACAAATAAAACAAACAAATAGCATGTAAATGTAATTTCTATAGCAGTGGGTTTATCGCAATTATTTCTCTTGATTTCACAATTATACCTTTGGTACCATTGACCTTTAAAAAAAAAGAAGAAAAAAGGAGCTATCAGGAACTGTTATCATTGCTATGAAGAAATATTCAACTGCCAGAAGAACTCTCTTTCTCACTAATCAATTCAGGCATCTCTAAAACACTGAGAACTGAACAAAATGGCTATTTTTAGCAACACAAAGGTACCCCAGAACTTTGGAAAATGATGGGCCGCTGTTAGTACTCTGGGAGTTTCTGTACATAAGCAAAGGATTTCTGCAGTTTTTACAAAATATTAATATTTATTTTCGGTGTGTATGTTATCCTTAATTTTCCTTCAATATTTGCACAACCCTCTTGAATTTTTTACAAGATTATAAAACACTTAACATTCAAAAATCATTTTTACGTTGTGCATACAAACTGACTGCAGAGAAGGCACTGTGGTCGTAAGTTAAAAAGAGGCGTTTAATCTAATATCTAATCTAATATTTAATCTTAGAGGAGAGATTAATTTACATAAAATACTAACCAAGCTTAAAAAGTTCAGCAAAAGCAAAACTTGCAGTTAAGGACAAACAAGCTGTGAAAGCTCTGTATCTAAAATGGTTTAAGTGTCCTTTAAAAAACTTGGGCCCAATGCCAACATACATCCACCCCCATATTATAACTGTATTTTGGAAAAAAAAATAAATCACCATTTGGGAGTTATATTTCCTCAGGTAACATTGGTAAAGCACATAAAATTCCTCCTGTTTAAGCCAATGTAAGCTTATGAAATCTGTACACTTCTATGAAGCGTTTATAAAAATGTGATGGTGTTGGACTCTGCCTGCAAAGGCCTTTCTGTGGCGAATGCCAGAAGAGGTACCATGTACAGGACATATTTTTAATATTGACGAAAGTGGAAAAAACAAGCTCAGCCAGATTTGTGCCGCAGGCTTGGACTGTGAACACTGACAAACTCTCTCAGCTACGTCCCGTTGCGGAGGACGGGCAGTTCAAGAAGTGCACAGTCTGTCAATGGCTCCTATGTGCCTCTTCCTGCCCTTGTACCTGAATGTCCCACGGTCATCTCCCAAACTCTTCTGTCTGGTAAGGAGTGATAAAATTTCAGTTTAACAAAGAAAACCCAGTTTCAAAGATACCAGCACTTTCCTCCCCGGTGGTGGAGGCGGCACCACCAAGGAGCAAGTCATTCCAGCCACAGCCCAGATTTCTCCTCCTTTTCCTCTCTCTCCCCACCAAAAGCAGAGGGAGATGGGATGGGTGGGTTAAACCAGGCGCCTCTCTCATATGGTCAAATTAGGAAAAATGAAGCTACCTTAACTGACTTCCCCAGCAAGACACATAATGGTTAGCTGGGGCAGTGACTAACTAATCCGTTTGCTGGTATCCTAATTACAGGTATCGTAACGCTGGGTTTTGTCTTGGTGTATGAGTATGGAAGGAAAAGACAAAGAAAATTAAGTTCAGTTGACAAGAAGTTTTGTGTGTGTGTGTGGTTGGGGTTTTTTTTTAATCTGTTGAAAAATCAACATGTTCTGATTGTCCTGCAATATTACTCTCAACCAAAGACTAACTTTTGAAAATTGTAAGTTGTTGAGCTCTTTCTGTCTTCTAATTGTTTCATTTAATACAGTTCCAGCTTGAAAATAATTTCCTCTCAAGAGTTGGTTCCTTTATGAATTACGTAAGGAAAAAGAAATCCTTCAGCCCTGAATTTAAACACCCTCTCAGTTTTGCTTCTCTTCTGGGCAGTGGCACCATTCGTGCAAGAGAAGTAATGAACACTTATATGATCTTGACTTTAGAACTAGCAATATCTCACACTGATAAAGTGCCTTGAGAAAACAATAGGATAGGCTGGCACGTGTACCATAACATATTAAATTAATATAGCCAGGATAAATACCTAAAAATGCCATTATGTATTAAATAAATGTATGAGCAGTGAACGACTGCAGTTCCCACCTCCTTGAATTTCAGGAAAGAACTCCCTGAAGGGCGTCTGAAGGGCGTCTCTTTTAATACGCGGGGGCAACTGAGATTGATAAATAAGCAAGCAAAACCACAAGTCCAATGGTGCCAGGCTCCAGTCTGAATCTACTCTATGTGTGATCCCGACAGCCTCAAACAGCCAGCGGGCAATTTCCGCTCACAACGGCAAGGCATCTCCAGGGTGCTAGGTCTGCTGCGATCATTTATCAGCTCTATGTTGAAAAATTCATCACTGTAACTGCAATTCATAGTTTGTTCTGCTTCCCTGAAACGTAGGATCAGCCCTTAACGTGGGGATAACGGCATCCCTCCCCACCAGAACTTTACAAATCTCGCTAAAATCTTTCTTTGCTGTTTTGTCTTAATAGTAACATGCACTGAGCACATAATACAAGGAAGGTTACTTCTGCCTTACAACAAAGTTAATAAAAAACCTCGTAAAAAATTGATACAGCACGTAATTAAGTTTCCATTCGTATAAATACTTAAATATTTGTTGTTCTTTACAAATGCTGAAACATGTAGCAGGGTAACATGCAGTGACTACTCACGTACCTGAGCAGGAGACCTCCGCAGGGATTTTCCTGATTATTCCCAACAGCATGGACATGGGGGAGTGGGAAGCTGAGCACGAAAAGGGCTGTGCTGGAGAAAGAAACGAGGTCTGTTACGAGGAAATGGACATTTTCACTAACATACAACTGAATACTTTGACCCTGTATTATCTTGATGATGAATACCCCGCTCCTCTTTTGTATAACCTTGTGCTCTAAAACCCGCGTTGTATTACGTACGTACATACATACATAACTGCTGCAAGATTTTATGTTGAGTTTCCAAGTTTTACAGGACAAAAGCCTAGTCTGCATTTTGCAAACTCCACATGGAGTTTGTTTGAGGATGCTGTGATTCCTACAAAATGGAGAGGTCTTGTAGTTAAGACAAAATTAAATCTTAACTGTCTTTTTCACAGAATGAACTTCCCTCTTACTGCTGAAATTACTAGCTGGGCCACGAGGCACACCGCCACCGAGGAACACAAATTCCGTAGGTCTCCACTGGTGCTTCGTTTATATCTGGCCTAACAGAGAGAATGGGGTCTGGCCTGCAAAGTTATCATTATAATGTCAATGTAAATATAATTACATTTTCTCCAGCAATGGAATTAGTGCCACTAGGAAACAAAATCATTTTAGGTTTCTCCTGCTGCGTTTGTATGAGCTTGGGGTTGAACTGGCAACCAGGGAAATTTGGCCTTTGTGCTCAAATAACGTAATGCTGTGCTTTCTGTTTCGAGATGAAATTACTACTAGTGGGATTTATGCCATAGGAAAAGAATTTTTGTTGCTAAATCTTTTGGTTATTCGGGCTGCTTTTTCTCACCACATGAAGGTAGTTATGTATGTGACTTTGAATACATAGATATACAGCTAGAGAGAGGTGTGTGTGTGGATTGGTTTGGGATGTCTTTTTAGGGAAGTTAATGTGAAAGACGTTATGGTACTGTGAATCATCAGGATGAGTGCAATTTTTATTGGAAAAGATGATGAGCCTCTTTGTACCTATTCCCTGCATCCCTGAGCACGCTCGTTTTCTAAGACTCTGGAGGTGGACAAGGAATCTCAGCTGACAACTCACCAATTTTCCCCTGCTCTGATGTAACTTTTTAGACCATTCTGAATACAAACTGCTCCGTCTTCCCTGGGAGCACTTGGAAGTAAGCCCTGGGATGCTGCTCCCTCCATCTCCTTATGGGGGACCCAGACAGGGTGTGCTAGAGATTTCCTGGCAGGTCATGTGCCCGCATTTTTCCTGGTGAAAGCAAGGACTCGGGATAGGGAAGGGGAAGGGCTTGGTTATCCATAGACTCGTACGCTCTGTTTCAGTGTTCAAGTCAATTAGGAAATAAATGAATTGCTGCAGATTCCTGGAGCATTTGTTGTGCATCAGGAGATCCGCTTTTCCCTTAGTATCACAGAAAATATGATATTAGCTTAGAGTGATGGTGAAGAGAGAATTCTCGCTATTTAAAATTGTACCTCTTATGCCAATGTTGCAGTGGACTAAACTTTTCTCAAGAATGTTCCTCAAATGAGATAAAATCAACAAACTGAAGCTAATTTCCCTTATACGTAGCCATAAGCCTCTTTCAAAAGAGCCTGAAATTATAGCACGTGGTAAGTATTTCAGCTGCGGCTTTAGTGTTGCCCAACTGCAGTGATTTAGAGCAAAGCTTTGCCTATATTTTGACAAAAGCAAGGGAAAATGGGTGCTCAGTCTTGCCTGGCCAGCCAGATTCTGAGTGCAAATCGTGCCCGTGTACCGCCCTTATTCAGTGATAAGGGTACAAATAGTGTGAGGGTAAGCTGGCATTTTAATTCAGATCAGAAGTGCACTTCTGAAGCAACTATCCTGATTTCTCCCACTTACTATGCTTTTTTTTGCACTGCAGGTCAGAGCGTATGAACTGGACTTTTGGGTGAAACCAATATCGGAAACGTACTCCAGGAGGGCGATTCCTGTGCTTCAGCCAGCACATGGGATCAGACTGAAAAACCGAACCTGTACCTGTAGACCTGCTCCCATTTGGCTCTTTAGCTTTCTAATGTAGATACAACCACCTGATGCCTATCAGCAGGTAAAAAAAATTATTATTGTATTACAGACTGTTGGTTTTACTGCTGAAGTTGTTTCAAATTAGCACTGGAAACCCTAAAATAGTGTAATGCTCATCCTAAATGAATTATTCTCATGATTTAAACTCAAGGCTTTGAAATCCCTAGCACAGTTTTTTTTTTTCCTCTTCAGCCAAAGCAGCAACTCTGCTTTTGAGACATTCTGATAGCATATGCATGCTAGGAAAAAAAAAAAA
>VYZM01014754.1:128875-154663 GCA_013398915.1 Dromas ardeola
AAAAAAAAATCTCTTTTCCACTATGACTTACATGCCAAATGTGCTTATTTACTCTAAGGTAGAATGAATCTTGACTTTAATTGCTTTAATAGTAATTACATGCTTTTAATCTATGGTTCAGTGATTTATTAGTTACAGCTGCAGTGGGCAAAATCCACATAGGCTAGGGGAAACCCATCCCTTTGTAGATGGCCGCTGTAGGTCCTTTTTGAATCCTATTAAGCCTTATGATTTAAGGCCTAAATAGTTTATAGGCTTTGAACAAATGAGCACATTTCAGTTTTTAAGGACATGATTGTCATCTCCCTATTAGGTACATAGCATTCCCATTGTTACTCTAATGGCTTCAGATGTTAAAAAAAAAAAAAAAACAAAAAAACAAAAAACGCCTGAGTGTACAGCCCAAAAAACTTGTCAAAGAATACTTAAGATCACATACTTTCAGACAGGATTTTGTTCAAACATTCTGTATTGTTTTTAATTTTCTGCTTGTTTTTCTGTCATTGCTATGAAATTGCAAGCGGGTCAGATTCCTAAAATCAGGATAGGATAAATTAAATCACAAACTTTCTAGGTATCTGGATTTAAAGTTTTTAGTTGGACTGATTTCTCAACTGCAAAAATCGTGCACTTGTATCGCTCTTCCCTTCTGAACATCTGAAAATGACAGCATTAAAGAATTAGTCCCCAGAGCATTATTAGCCACTTCCAACCGATGGGGTACAAAGAGGCTTGCTGACTTCTTCAACACACTGTGGTAAAGCTGGGAAAGGAACCCAGATGTCCTGGTTCCTCATCCTGTCCCTGAACCACAAACCACACGTCTTTGCCTTATTAGCGACAATCACAGCACATGAAAACAGACTATTTATATCTAAATATTTCATCTGTTCTCACTCGTTATTCCCTAACTGACCAATGTAATTATGTTGGCAAGGCGACAATATCTTTTTCCCACTAAGCACAAACAGATTGTTAGGTTTTCTGCTGAGGTACAAGCTGCAGAAGAAGAGCTCCCAAATAACTAAGATCCTAAGGACTGGTTTTCTTTCATTGAAATATCCTTAGTAATGCAGCAATGGGAGAGAAGATTTCTTAAAATCTTCCTCGGTTGACTCTTACCGCTGTCTTAAAAGCACTGATTAAGAAAGGTTACCATTGTAAAGAATATCAACCCAGAATGAGTTAAGCTAAAGAGAAGAAAAAAAAAAGGGGGGGGACGGAACTTTGGAAAGTTCTGTTTTTTCAACCAGTTCAATTCCTGATTAATATTCCCTGAGACAGTGCAGGGGATGAGCCTACCCCTTCTGCAAATCCCCAGCGGGATGGCCCCCGTCCTGGAGCAAGTTCCCTGCTTGGAACCTTCAAGGCCAGGCGAGTGTGAAAAACCCATGAGAGGTGGCTACGGGCAGGGCTCAGGGCTGCTGGAAGTTTCGGCCGGGTGTCACAGCTCAATTCCCATCGCTCCCGCACCACTGGGAACACTATGGTGGCACATCTGGAGACCACTTGCAGTGGGAAAGGCTCGCAAGCCCGCAAACGAGAGATGGGATCTCTGCAAAGTGCAGGAGTCATGATAACGGGATTGAAATGAGCAGGGTAAAAAAAGCTGATAGTTTTAGCTGAGTTTATACTTGGTAAAGCAAATAGAGCCTTGCTAGCCTTTTGGTACCTGATAAGCTGAATGTTTCTTTTATACAAACAAGGGAGAAAATGGAGGAGGCTGCAGGAACGAAAACTTCCAGTGGTTGAAGGTGTTCAGCTGGATTCGTAATGAGAAGAACAAATTGATAAAGGTAAGCTAACAGGCGTAAAGAAACGCAATTTTTCCACATCAGTACAAACCTAGTAAACTGTATTAGTTTGGGAGGTTTGCTGTAAGGCTGTACCCAGATGTATTTCGAAGTCCTTTCCAAACACACTATTCATAATACTGCATAGAAGTTAGTCAAGCAATATTTAACAGTCCTCAGAGTTTGCATAACAAGCAACTTCGGATAGAAGATGAAGAAGATTTGTGCAAAATAAATCCGAGACGTGCATTTCATAAATATTGTTACAAATTGACTAAGTGGTTACATATTCTCTCATGAGCAAAAAATCATGCTGCTTCTGGTAAAATACTTGCTTCCATATCTGGGGAATAATGATGCATCCTGGGCAAAACACAAAAGTTGCTGAGAATTTTGCTACTGAAGGCAGTGACACCAGATTTCACTCTATATAAGGAAGGACCTCTCGGCTCTTGACACTGCTTGGGCTGCCTCATCCTGGGACTGAAGTGGCAGCTCCAATCTGTCTCCCAGATGCAGACCATCTTAACATTCTATTATATATATGCCACATGTACAGTCCTTTTTATTTTTCGGTGACATGCAGAACCACGGTTGCGTTGGTTGGTGTGTAGACAACACGTACACTAGTTCTTCTCAACAGGATACTGGAGTTTATCACCATAAAACTTTAGGTTACTAATTCCAAGCAGACTCAGAGCAAAGGCTGAGAATACAACATTGATTCACGATGTTCAGGTTTCAAAAACAATCACCAATTAACAGAAACGTTTTGGCTGCAATTTTTAGTCTGCTGACCACACACTCCCAAATGGAACCCTAAAAAAATCTCCCCCGTAGTGGAACACAACCCGTTGTATTGAGAACACTGGAGGGAGAAGGCGGCTAAAGAGCACTACGTTTTCATCTGTTACCACTCAGAAACACTCCACTGTGCATGTGCTCTGGTGTTTTTCTCTTGTCCAGTGTTAGGCGACTCTGTAGAGCCCCAGTACAATCCTGAAGCCCTCCCTTGTTTAACACCACAAGTGAAATGGGCACCATAACCTCTGCCTGGCCCTGGAGCTGCATAGGAATTATTTCCTGCTCTCTGCAAAGGAAGATGCCTTCAGATTTTGTTAAATGATAACAAATAAGGAAAAGGAGGCCTCCCCTAGTTCTAGCAATCCTATCCCTCCCACTGGGCATTCCTAGAGGTGGCAGAGTTGAAACTCCCAGGTTTTATTTTCAGAACATGGTCATTTCTCATTTTGGTATTTTAAAGAAAACAGTTCTTGGTTCCCATGTATTATTCAAGTAGAGAGAAGTGGGTATCCAGTGCATACATAATCAAACATCCAGCCTGCAGCAGACAACCTTCTCAAATCGCTTGAGAAATTTCCCTATTGCTATTGTTATCATTCTCCGTTCACTTCCTCCGATTATTTAACACTTCAAACATGTTTACCCCACAGCTGTGGGGTGAGGCGAGCAAGAGCTGTGCTCCTTCAAGCTCCCTCGGACGGCGCTTGCCCACAGGAGAGGAGAGGTAGCTGCCCAGATGTTGCTGGCATCGTGTTAATACACAATAACCTGTTGAAAGCAGATTTGTTTTCAAACCCTTCAGTGAGAAAATACCAGTTTCAGAGAGAGGAATTAATGATTTTTTAACCTGCCTATCATGCTCTTTCATTGCCGGCATGTAAAATCATTATTGGTGTTTCAAAGCTGTAAGTAGTAATGTTGAGGATATTTTTGTTACTGCCAAAACATTTACATGAAACTGCTATTCATATCAAATTATCTCGAAACTGCAAAGCGTGCGTGGATTCCAAATTATTCAACTTGGAGAGATTGTTGCATATTGAAATCACACAGTAGAAACCAGCAAAACACCACCATTGCTTCAGATCCATATGAACGGCAAAAATAGCTCTTAAAAGAATTCTTCTCCTGAAATGCACTACTGTAACAGACATGGGATTTCGCTATATTTAAACCAGTATTTCGCTGCTGAAAAAACAGCTCTGCACTCTTTCAGGCAGGCTGGCTGGTTCTGACTATTGTTTCCACGACACTTAAAACATGACCAGCACTGAACTGCTCTATTTTATTTCCTTATATCTCACATTTATCTTTCAGCAACACACCAGTTATGGAAAAGACTCAAAAATATCACCAAAAGGAGGACTGGGCGATATTGGGAATTTCAAGTCTTTGATGAACCATCATTCAAGGTATTTCAATGTGTTTTGCGTTGCATAATAGTCTAAACAGCGTTACCGCTGCTTTTCAATAAGGATTCTGTGTTGCAAGGAAAGAATGATACGGCCACATTAAAGGTGTCCCAAAGAGTACTGTGGCTCCCTAAAAGAACCATAAAGGTAATTTTCCAAGAATCACAGGAAGGGCTGTCTAATATGGCAACAGAGGTCAGGGGTCATGTCTCTTTGGCAGAGAGGGGATGGACAGATGAAAACACTCTATGCAGACAAAAGTTAGAGAGATACACCAGAAACTTCTAACTCTGCTGTCAGAAGAGAGTTGAAAAAGAAGAGTGAGGGCTGTAGAAAGAGCTTACCGGTGAGGAATATTGAGTGTGGCACTGGAGTGGGGTCCTTTGCCCTTCCGGTCACTGATAATTGGAGATTGACATCTAAAATTTGTGTGTTTTTTCCGTGCAAGTTTGTAGTTGATTTGTTCTCATTCCTTCAGTGAAATATCCTGAAAAGCAACAAGAAAGCAATAGGATAAGACAGGTTCCCCAGATGTTGTGAGGTGTTTGTCTGCAACAGGAAATAACGTGCTTTTTCAATACAGTATGTTTTATTGTGGCGTAACATCATAGTGATTTCAGAATCAACTTGATAAAAGAATATTCTGCGCTGGTGAGTGTCCTGTGTATAAGAAGAGTCGTAGATAAGGCATCCTGTCTAGAACAATCTGATGTGCTTCTCTGGGAAAGCGAAAGGAATTAAAGAAATAACCGTATTGGGAGGGAGGAAATACTAATGATCTCTTCAGAGGCTTTGCTTTTTCCACTTTTTCTTTTAATATGCATGCAATAGCACCTAAGTAGAATATGAAGAAGAATGTCCATAAGCATACACAGTGAAAACGTTTTCAAAACAATCTATAATACCTACTCTCTGTCACATTCAGAGGAAGTGTTTTTTCCTTAAAAGAACTAAGGATTAAGGTTTGCATGTCTTGGAGGACAGAAAAAAACACTTCCTCTTCAATTTCACAAGATCAGACCAATTACTATGTTATTAGCGATTAAATTCTTTCTCTGGACTTAGCAAACAGAAACAATGAGTGATGCCTCAAAACACAGGATAGCACGGCACTGGCTGCTTAAAATTAATACAAGTTTCTTCTAATAAAATCCTTCTGTCACAAAAGTTGGACATAAATTCTTGCAAAGCCATGATTTTGATGAGAAACGGGCTAAAGCTGAAATAACCTTTTAAAAACAAAGACTGTCTTGTAACCTGGGATTTCCTTCATAACTTTTTAATTCAATTCTTTCTGAACAGGCCTGTCTTCTCTAATGCCAAACACTTTTGGAAGAGTTCATAGTCATTTTCTATGTTTTCCATGAGATCTTCGTTAACTGAAGAGACGTTCATCTCCTCAAACACAGGTACAAATTACGTGCAAAGCCAATGATCTGAGAATGGTGATGAAGGAGCTGACTGCCGCATCACACCTCACTATCTGGAGTACTTCAGACAAGGCAGGTTTAGCAACGCTTTTGATGTCACCCAGGGGAAGAGGGGCACAAGGTTTCCCAAATCATCTCCTTTCTTGTAGCTTCCTGGGGGAAGAGTTAGCTCTTCGTTCTCCGCCTTAAAGAAATCTAAGCTATTGGCTCCTATTCAGTAGGGCATTTCAACACCTAGTTTAAAGCATCAGATGAGCTCCAGTGCGTACAGAAAGTGTGTTGGCAGTCTGAATGACACAGGCACATATGTAAATATTCTGCTGAATGAGGCTTCAGGTTGCTTTTGGGAAAACATGCGGTTAGATAAAAAGGAACACAGTAATTCCTTTTATTCCTTCTTTTTTCAAGACTATTGAGCTACATTTTTCTTAAAGTACGGGTGTGTGAAAAGCTGCACTATTGTAGATAAAAATATATAAAACGTAGTAGAGTAAAGATTTGGAAACTAATTTCTCAGGGGACCTCTTCCAGTCTAGACTCTATTGACGTATCCTGCCAATTTGTTTGTCTGGTCTCCCTGTGAACATAACATTTGATACTGGAGGCAACGTAAAGATCTCTGATAAGCTTGCTACTTCCTGCAGCGCTCTGTGTTCACAATGAACTTTTAAAATACAATTTATAGCTTTCAGCTTTCCATTCACCAAGAATGGAGATTATCCAGCGAATTATCCGGCTTTCAGAGAAGGGTAAATATCTTCCTTGTCCTTGCTGTTCTCTGGCAACATCAGAGCACGGAGCATCAGCTAATGAAAAGCTCTGTAGAAATAAGGTGTTTATATCCAGAGCAGGCAGGCAGTGTTTCCAAAGTCACAGGATGGACCTCACAACCCATGGCCCTGGCTACTGAAGGGTGCTACAGAAAAAAGGGAAAAAATGCACTAGTATATTTGGAGATCACCTAAATGCACTGATGCGGGAGCTCATCTTGAACCTGTGTTGACGGATGTATCCATGGTACGTAGCATTACTGGAGAGGTCTTCAACACCTTTCAGGTGGAAGCATGGAGAGAGGTTGTGCCTTCCCTGCGTGTTCAGTGGCTGTTCCAAGACAGGCTTTTTCCCGGTGACTTTTTTTTTTTCCCTGCAAAAAAAATGAAATTCTTTAAAACCTGTTATCTCTGTCAAACTGTGCCATTTTCAAGAAGATTATTCTACCCGTTCCATACATAAAACTTTCCTTCAACCATACTCAACCATTTTTCCATAAACACATTGGTAAAAATGTGATTTTTTTTTTTTAATGTTGTGGGATGCTTTCTTCAAACTGGTGCACTAGAAGGTGCAGAGCAACCCTGCAGCAATTCTTAACGAGTTACCATGCCTTGCTTTAACTTCCAAAGGTTAAAACTGGCCAAGTCCTAAGTCCCTGAAGAGATGGTAAAGGGATAACTATCTCGAGAATGTTTAATATCCTGAAATCCCTCAAGTTCCAGGGCATACACATAATTCAGTGCCATCTTCTCTGCATCACTCCCATTCTGCATGTTTTCACCATGTACCTTCATGCCATGGTAGATTGTTCTCAACTTTAAAATCTCCTGTTAAGACAAAGCATCTTTGAGCCGTTACTTCTGTGCTAACATCCTCTCATCAAGGTTACCCTCTACATGGTGGACACGTGCTGCTGAAGTGGTAGAATTTGACTGCGATCTTGTTTAGTCTTCACCCTTTGGTAGGTATCTACACCGGTGCCAACAAACTGGAGATTTCTGGATATGGACCGCTGGAGACAAAGCTGAACATGAGAAATAAAAGGCATTTCCACCAGAAAGATTCCAGAAACTAAGTTGATCTTCAGGGGGTGATGCTGACTCATTAATGGTACTTCTTGCAGTGCCTTTATTGCTTTTTAGTTAAGCACACAATGCATCTGTAAAATTAAGCCGCAGGCATAATACGGGACAAAAGGCACATGTGGCTTTTTCGCTGTTTTTAATTTTCTTCCTTCTAGTTATTACTGGGCCCACTCTAGTGGCAACAACTAGACATGAAGAAGAGTTGTACTTCAATTTTGCCATTTTAGATTGATTTGTAAAATCCGTACTGTTTTCCGTAAATACTAATTTTTACTACAAGTTAGATAAAACACGTTTTTTTCTAAATGCCTTCATTAGTCCAGATATTTTTGTTTGAAAAAGAAAGGTAAGAATATTTGGAATTCAAATTAAAAAATGACCTGGGAATAGGAGAAATCTAGGAAAATGGACTCCTGTTCTCCCCATCAGATAAATCAAACATTGTTCTAAAAAGTTACTGAAACCAGCTGTAGGAATAATTAGATCACAATTTACACAGGGAAGCATAGTTAGCTAATTAAGATCTTCTGAGCGGCTGCCACAAGGGGCAAAAGTGCTCAGGAGAGCTGATTTTGAAGAAAACTTACTGAAAGCTGAGGCCCAAACTGACCCTTGTACAGGAAGACAGGGAATTATGGCAGAGATCCTCTTGGCTGAGCAAGGAGCTTCTTAGTGGTCTGAAATGGAAAAGACACCACACAAGAAGCAGAAACAAGGACAAGCAAGCAAGGGGGCATATATAAAATAACTGTTTGGTTACTTACTGGTGAAAAGGGGAAGGCCAAAGCCAAACTGGAGATAAAAATAAGGGGTATAAAAAAAGTAACAAGGGGCTTCCACAAGCTAAATTAGGTGCACCTGAGCTGAAGGTACTGAAAGACATTTAGTCTAGCGCTTGCCCCAAGACAAGCAGCTGATTTTTGAACTTAGTTCTATGCAGTTCATGATAATGCCCACATTGCGAGGACGCTGTGACAGCCAACATAGCTAATTTGAAACTAACCTTGTGAAGTTTATGTGAGCTGCTACTTCAAGGCTACGCGCCTTGAAGTTTATGGAGACCAGGCCAGTCATCCACAAGGCAAGCCATCTCTAGTTGGGAAAGTGTCTTTACACTGTCTCTCAGTGATAAGTAATGAATGAAGCTGAATTCAAAGCCATCATACAGCTGTAACACAATCATGGCAACCATTCTCCAGATTAAATATTCAGACCTAATTAGGTTGACTTTCTGTGAAGAACCTAGTACAGTGTGCCAGTGATTAATGTGGCACTTGCTAAGTCATACCATTTCTGCTTTGAAACTGTTCTGCAACAGTGGAAAAAAATATTTATTTTCCAGTATGTCTCTAAATATTGCACTAATTTTGTCAACATGGTCTGTAAATGGGCAATACTTCCAATTCTGCTGTGGGGTAAAAAGGGTAGCGTGAAATAGTTTTCACGGAAAATCTATAATTTAGACTACCTGTAGTCTCATTAACCATAATTACTTTGGACTAGATGAGTAATATTTCAGTCTGCATGCTGGGAAACAAATGAATGTTGTCTATTCAAAGTCCATTAAGAAGTTCTGTTTTGCCTCAGTCTCTGCCTCTCCCAAATGGAAAGTGAGATGTGGTGATCTGTGGATTTTGTGGCATTCTTTTTAGGATGTTTTTCATACTCCTAACATTGTGTAGTAACCCAGAAAGCCTCCAGGCTTGTAACTGCATTTTGTCTTTTTATATCAAGAGCTACAGAAATACCAGAGCGGTAGCTAGCGGTTCAGCCATATACACAAAGGCTGGCCTCCCTATGGCCCTGTAGGCATCTTCACCCGTCAGTCTTACGTTCCTTCCTTTAAGTCCTGTTAAGTTTGGTTCACCTCTCCTTCCTGCTGTATCTCTGTCTGCAGAACCTCTGAGGCCAGAGAGGACCCTGCAACGTCTTGCCATGGTGGGCTGGTAAGCTTTATCGTTTCTCAGTTGTATTATTGTGTGGGGTTGGGGTTGGAGGAAAGAGGCTCCTTCTAGGCTGCTGCTGGCTTCCTTTCATAGAGTGATTCCCGGCTGATGCTCTCTGCTGCTCACCTACCACAGTTTTGTGTCTGAGGCTTACACCTGAGGCTTTTCCTATTGCTTCCTAGTGCGACTTTTGGCCTTTTGTGAAGATATGTCCTTGCTTCCTTGCGGTCCTCTTCAATTGCCCTTTCACTCTGCTCCCAAGCCTGCAGCTGCCCTGCATTGCATGGATCATCCCACCACTGGGATGGCTGCCTCTCATCTTCTCTCAGGTGGCGTTTACGTAGCTGAACTCAACTCTATCAGCGTAAATCCAAAAAGTGTCACTGGTTTCCTTTGCTGAGCCACCTCCCCTCTGGTCAGTAGGACTCTTTTATCGCATCAGGGGTGATCAATAGCGGTTTGGCCCACTCTTCTTTTTAAAAAAGAGCAGGATCTGGTGTGAGCCAGTGTTTGAATTATTATACGATATAGTGGTTGTAAGGATAAACTCTGCAAGTCAGCAATGCCTGTGAATAACGTTTTATTGTAAGTAGCTGCAAGCACCGTTTTCTGTTTCTTACTGGAGGATTTTCCTGCATTTGAGGCTTTTCCTGTCACTGCTTCCAGCATTGCATTTGCATCCATAGGTCAGGCTAACAAGTCAAATCCTATTATCTATTTTTTTATGCTGATAGTTGTTTTTGTTTTGTGTTGTTTTGTTTGTTTTTTTTTTTTTAAATATATATGCCCTGGGAATCTCTGAAACAGTCTCAGCTCTGTACTAATTACTGCAGGCTTGCACTTCTCCAAAGGCAGAGGTATGGTTAGTCTTGAGCTGGCACATGCTGATTCGAAACCAGACCTCAGTTCAATCTGCTTTTCATGAGTTTTAAATCCAGATTTATTTTTTTTCCTGCCATCTGAATTTTTTAGGCCTTTGTAGAAGAGAATTGTGACTAGAGGAAGACAGAGATCTTGGAGGAGACAATGCCTTTTTGAACAGTATGCCTGCTCTTTTAGAACTAGTTTTAGTGTAAAATTAAGCACAATTATCTGCCTCCTTGTCCCATGGTGTTAGCAGATCGTTCTGCCATGTCCCCAGTGTACTTTCTTAATATCTACTTTATGCTTCCTGAGCTTTTCTTAATGCATCCAGTTCATTCCCAGGTTCTCTATGAAGGAAGATATTCAGCCACTCTGCTGCAGGCTGTATGGACGTGCAGCTTTCAGCGGACTTGGTGAGTAGTCACCAGCCATCCTCTCCTCCCTGTCAAAAATGGAGGTGGGGAGACAAGTTAAACTTACAGTGAACCTGCAAAAATATATGCTTGTGCACATATGCAAGCTTGCGAAGAGATGGGTCCTGATTTCGTAGAAAGTAATGTTGTTTCACATCGTACTGGGGTTTCTGAAGAGTTGCTATGCAATTTTTCTCTAAGCAGCTATTCATCAACAATAGCAAAATGAAACCATACCATATAGTTATTATTTCCAATGTCAACTGTTAGTGACCAAAAAACCCACCTTCCCAGGACATCTGTATTTATTCTTTTTAAATTAGAGTAGGAAGTACTTTGCTGAGGAATATTTTCTTTGTTTTGCTTTAATTTATGTTTGTTTGAGACCCAGTACAATGGAAGTTTCATTTTGGTGGGAGGCTGGCTGGCACTAATGCAATCCAAGCAATAAGCAGTAATAAAAATGCTTTTTTGTTTGCAAGTCACAATAATATCTAACAAACGTTTTGTGTCTTTAACAGAGCTGATTAAGTGATTCACTTCATGCACGTTCACAACATCCAGATGTAATTCCAGTTTCAGTAGATAGTTGTTTTTCAACAAATCTTTGGCACCCTATTTTGTAAGTGGGTTTCGGTAGGCAGTTTTCACTATATAGGATTTTTGTGATTTTTTTTTTTTTTTTTCATTGACACGGTGTATTACAGCTACGGTTAGAAAAAGGTCTGTGTGTCGTGTTTGGCCACATGAAGAATATGAGTTCCCAACACCAGGAAACCATATAAATGTAATAACAGTATACAATACAAAAGTGGCACTGGGAAAGATATTTCAGGTAGAGATAGGGAAGCGTTATCACCGTTGTATGAGGCCCTGAGAAGAGTGCTCAGCGCAAGGAAGGCTGCATAAAATTTGACTACCCATGGTTAAGAAAGATGACCTGAAACTTATGCTGGGAAGGGTGAGATAGGATGATGGGAGGAATGGGAAATCTATCATACAAGAGAAGAGTGCGAGGTCACAGCTTCCACAGCCAGGCAAAATTGAGAGAAGGGATACAGTCATTGTCATTGAATATGGTTTGGAGATGAGTATCAAGGGAGAAAAGCTACCTAAGCAGTCTAAAAACAACCTTGATATTAGTAACAAGCAGGGATAAATTGGCTATAAGTAGGTTTAGGATGGAAATCATGATGGTTATGAGCAATGAGATCCTGGAACTGCCACAGAGTAGCAAGAGTTGAGCATTAACCTTTTTTAAGACTGAGCTCACTAAAGTTTTAGTAAAGGGTTAAGTGAGACTGTGTTTGTTATAGTCCCTCATGGTACCCTCCTATTGCACAAGACAAAAACTGTCCCTAACCCACTAGGTCACTTGGATTTCAGGCTGGTATAATCGGACCCTCCGTGGTTTTAAGTTCTTTGCCATAACCAGGATTGCTAGCATTTACAGAGCAACAGTATAAGCTAATGGAAACAACATCTAATTTCTTTAATAAATATCAATGCTTCAAATTTCTTACATTTTTTGAATTAACCAAAAACCTGCAGTAACTTGAATGCTGGTGAACACTATGATAGAAGAAATTGAAGGAAAAAAAACCGCCAGTGTAAAACTAGTACTTTTGTCAATGGATATATTCAGACATTTTTAAGGTGTGTTTCATCTCCCCATGGGCTGCCTACAGTTGCGAGCTGAAAAGGGGAAGCTTCATGATCAGTTTTGTGACTTTTATCATGACGTTACTGGTGAATAAATGAGCAGGTTTGCATATGGCAGAGAAGGAAAAAAACAAGCAATATTATGGAAACACTGTATTTACCTTGTATAATGAAACATATTGCAATGAATTCCTTCCTATAAAGGGGCCTCTATGAAATGTGCTAAATAAAATCATCCTCGGACCCCTTCCTTTCTTTTCTATCTCCTTACATGCTTTTTAAACTGTACCCTTGCAAAACTAAAAAAATTCTTTATTCTTCCAGTGACCCAAATTTGCAGAAAAGCAAATCCATTGCCTTCAAACAGCATGTGAACACACAGCTTTGTAAATTATGGGTCTCCTCCCTCCCAAGCCAAAGGAAATTTCTGTTAACCATTATCATGATTGTCATAAGACAGTTGGGAAGATACTGGGATATTGGGAAGATACCCTGGGGTTCTGCTGTCCTGAATATCTGTTTTCTTCCTTGATGAACTCCATACTAATGTTTAATCCCCCGAATCATAAACCTCAGAGGAAGGTACTCAGAGGTGGCCCAAGCCACCTTCCTGCCTACCCTGTTGCTGTGGATAGTATTGCTCTAAGGATCTTGTACGGACTAGAACATCCATGGGGCTACTTTAATTTTCATTGTTAAAATAGCAAGGTCAGGATTAAGAAACAGGCTGCACATGCTATTTCACCTCTGTCCCTCAGCATCCCCAAAATGCGGCCTCTATGGTTCAACCATCTGAGTCTCCCGGAAAGAAAGAGGAGCTGGAATGAACCCCATACCCTGATACTACAAAGCAACTGGCTGTTTAAAATTTATGTAGGATTCATGTTTTTTTTATTGCCACAGATGTAATAAGGCATGATTCCAGCAGGCTCAGAGACCTGCATCTTAGAGAACCTGGCACATGATCACTGGTCTCAAAACAAAACTCCAAAACACCAAAGAAACCCATTCTTTTGGAAATACGTGTTTCTGTACCTGAACACCATGATCTCATGAAGTGGTAGAGATGTATAAATTTTCTTTAGCGAGAATGTAACGTGGCTTGCTAGGAATGACCTTTGTGTATCCTTGTGTGTATGTAGCATTAACAAATTCACAAATACTTCACACCTTAAAAAGTTTCTCTGGAAAGCTTGCTTCCTCTGGCTGATAGCAAGTTTCCAGTAAAATCAATTAGTAGTATAGATGCAGAGGAGTTTTTTTGTCAAAGAGAAATTCCTCCCAAACCATGGATAATCATTATCCCTTCTGAATTACCTAATTATCTTTTGGTTTTTTTTTTTTATTGTGTGGAATAAAGAAACAAGGAGTTTTCTTGCCAAATCCCTCAGAAGTGGCCTAAATGCTCATTGTCTAATGGAGATCACAGATTCAGACTGCTGTCCCATTGTCCAGCTTCGGTGCATGCAATAGCCTGGCCTCATAAAACAGACATTTAACTGAACAGAACCAATTAGCCCTCCATCGTGGCCCCTGTTCACAATAGAAGAAACCAGCTGATGTTCCCTTAACTTGAAACAATGGGAGGATATGCATGGGCTGTGTAACTCTTACAAACGGAGTAACTCTTTCCAGAGTGGGACCGTGAGAAAGTAAAGCCCGTTAATGGCCTTTCAGTGGATGAACTCCTGAACAGTCTTTTATAATGTGAACTCATCAGTCAGCTGTCTGTGGATGCAGTTTTCTTTAGAAAACCTCAGTCAACTGCAACATGCCGGTTTTCAGTGATAAACCAGTCCGCTGAATGATATTCTGTCTCAGCACTGTATTCACCCCAGTATGGATTTATTCAGCAGCATCTTTTCCCTCCAACCCTCTTTTACGTTTCTTACCATGCTTGTACCTCTTCCTAATGATCTCGGAATAGTAATGACCACCGATGTGAGCGTGGCAAGAACTTGAATGTTGCTCCTAACAATGGCAATGAAGTTTCTTTTAAGATTCGGATGCTGAGAAAATTCAAGCAAAGAAGCTGATGAGCTCAGAAATTCATCCCTTCCATATGAATCTGGTAATTTACTTTCTTTTGACTACCTTCTCCTCCACCTAGTTGGGAACTTGCCACCACGTCTAATCACTGGATACCCAGAACCCAGCTAGAGCTCCTCTAGCAACAAGACAGTGTTCAAAAAATGACCCCTCTTCAAAGAAAATGTACAGCATTGTGTCCCTTCCCACCCAGAACATTTTCCAAGCGCCTTCAGGCAACAGTTCATCACTTCCAAGTATGAAACTCTTTGAAAAAAAGAAGCTTTTGCTAATGGCAAGGCAAAGATACCATTAACTTTGGGAAAACAATGCACAATAAATAAAACCATCTACTTTGTTCAGTACCTTTGGCAATGGTCTCGGTCACCAGCTGATGCTGTGAATTTCCTGTAGGCATACATTCTTTCTGAGCATCGTTTCTCCTTCCATAGCTGCTACACTTCCCTATAGTTTAGCACTGTTCGGGTGCTGTACCTCCAGAGGTCTGACTCCTGCCTGGGCAGGCCTGTTTCTAGCTCCCTGCAAATCGGTATTCTATCAGTTTTGGAATCTCCTTCCTAAAAAACAATCTGGTTTAATTTCATTTCACGGTTTAGTAAAAGTTTTCAGGGGAGATCATGGAATGGTTTGGGTTGGAAGGGGGTCTTTAAAGATCATCTAGTCCGAGCGCCAAGATGTCTCATTTCTCCTGCTGTTACCATGGTTTGCGTGGAAAAAACTTTCCTTTGTTCAACTCCATCATGTATCTGTCTCTCCCTCATGTCTACTCATTAAATCCTTTGCTAGAGCTCTTACATTGAAGTTGTCCAAGTACAGGATGCTGAAAAGACTTTGTGGTCATTGAAATGTAACTATGATGTCTCCCCAAAGTGCCACTGGAGGAATGAGGAGTGAAAGATGAAGAAGGGCCATATCTTTTATAAAAGAACAGATGGTATCAGAGAGCCCCTACCTCTCTGGATTATCTGTCCATCCAGGGATCTGGGTAAAATAGCTAAACAGATTAACTAGTTTTATGGGCATTCTTCTCTTGCTCACCAATAGATGGGAGCAGAGATTTCTCTACTCATGAAATTTTCAGGCTACAGCGCTTGCAGTTTTTTGAAGACTACAAGGGGAAAAACATAAAACCAAACAATGACGGCATAACTCATTCATGTGTCCACAGGGAGAAGTATATTGTTTCATTTAGTAGCATAGAAATGAGGTTTGTAATGGGAGTCAAATGGAAACCAGGAGTCAGCACTCTTGAATTCTTTAACCTTGGAAATCTCTGTTTTGGTATCTAGTGCTGGTCAAAGGTATTTAATACGTTTACAACCTCTCATTGTTATTTCCCAGATATAGGTGTGTTTTGCTTGGATCCAAGCCTTTACAAAGGCAAATAAACATGTCCTAAACTTCCATTCATTTTTCTTACGAGATCAAAGAGGAAAAGCTGTCCAGATGTAAATAGCTAAGCCTCTAATGAGATGATCAGTGAATTGTTTCTCTCTCGTACTATAAGCATTTAAATTAAAATATTGCACTTAGGGCACTCTGCACTTCTAACTTGTATAGCAGGATCCAAGCATCTAACACAAGCCAGACAAATAACTTCAGCAATTAGCTTTCAACATAGGTCTCTAGCCTCTGACCTTTCTTGTTCATCAGAGGCAAGCCAAATGCTTTGTTAAACAATATTAATCGTGCCTGGCACTCCTCTAGGGCCAGAGGCGTCACAAATAGTTTCCTACTAGGAAGAAGCTGTTTGCAAGAAGAAAAATCTCATGCATATTTTCTGTTCAACAGGAGGCTGACTCAGCCATGCTGGAGGTGAAGAGAAGTCTGACCTACTTCTCTCTGTGCAAAACTTGGAAATGGTAGTGGAGCGCCTACAGAGGTACCACCCGCTTGATAACGTGCTGCCCTTGTTCTTCACCATCTTGGGCTTAGCAGCTCCACTAGCTCAGGAGTGAACCCACGGCACTCCGCTACACCCTGCTCTTCCCAATCCCTGCAGGCATCCCATCTAACTTCACACGTTTAACCCAAGCGCCCAGGTTAGGACTCCTTTTAACTGTTGGTGAAGAGAGAGAAATGTCGGGAGAGACCCAGCTTAACTGCGCTGAGCTGCCTCCTGGCACTGCCTCGTTGCACTGGGTACAGGTCGGGTCTGGGCAGTAGGTGCTTACCCTGGGGAGCTTAGCCCAGTGACGCAGGATGAACCTGGGACAAAAGGATTGACTTTGGTATGTATGTGAAGACAGAAAGTTGCAGCTGCATCTGCAGGGTTTTTTTTAAAATCTCTCGCACTTGCCTAGATTCTCAGAGGTCGTGAGTCACTGACTCAGGGAGCTGGCAAACATTTTTATGATCCTGTGCCACTTAACTAGAAAATGCCTTTTTTTAAAACTATTTATGGCGATCAATTTGAATAGCTTTGGGTTTGTTTGTTAGGGGGATTTTTTGGTTAATTCTCTTCATTCATATCTAAATTTTTTATGCAAGCATAGTGGGAATTTAAGTTAAGTGCCCCTGGGGCTGCCTGTAAAGGCAAGGGTTGATGGGACTGACAGTAAAGTTATCCCATCATTTTCCCTAGTACCTCTTACTCTTAGCTCATCTTTCAGTCTCTAAAAGGGCTATATGCAAAACAAACATTCTGCTGGTAAGAAGAAATGACAACAGTACCTGGTCTCCTGTTAAATGCAGTCCTGAAATTATTGTCTAATTTCAAGGGTTTAAATATGATGCATCAGATCTTGTCTGCCTGTAAACTGGTGTCAAGTCACTGTAATTCCAGTGACCTCCATGGACTTTCTCCTGTTCTGCAACATGGTGAGGTTAAAGTTCTTTAGCTCATCTTAAAAACTGGTTTTTTTTTCATTAATTTCTGTGCCCTTCTTTCCTTAGATACAAGATGCCAAGAAGATTTAAGTAATCATAGCCCATAGTACAACCTACCTGTAGTTGATTGCCATTTGCCAACTGATTAGTCCCAGTGTCCTCAATTCTGCAAAAATAATTCAATTCAGAATGTGAAGAAAAACCTGCTTTCATTTACGACAAAGGTATTATAATATTTACAACATTGGTATTCTAATTTGTGCTGGTGCAAGCTGACATGGATTTCACATTTTTTCTGGCTCTACATTTAAAAGAATAACAGCAGCTCAGCTCATTTTCACAGCTAAACGCCAAATATGTGCTTAGGAAAATTTTGGGTCGAGATACGTGCCAGTCAAAATTGTAGTTTGAACTCTCCTGTTTCTTTCAGCTCGGCCAACAACAAACACGTTGGAAATTCCGCAAGGGAAAGAAAACTTCTCAGCTGCTAGCTGGTGAGTAGGCGCTTTGGGATATGGACTGATGTTTTCAGTATGTCAGTACAAATTCGAGGTCTGCTCAATATGAGGACTACCAGCAATACCTGCAGAGGTAAAATATGGTGCTGAGGCACGATTAAAGTATTTCCTCCATGGTACTTCAGGCCTCTGAGACCATCTTGAATGCCTTGGACATTTGGCAGCTCCTGAGGCACTGTTAGACACACACTGCCCCTCCATTGCACCTCATCCCAGACACAGGGGTCTTTACATTCAGGGTGATGTACGTAACCAGGGTGATGTTTTACCTGACCTTCTGCTTGGTTCCCAGTCAATTCCTTAATTGCTTAATTGTTTTTCTTTCGGTGACTTTTTTAAATAGGGAAAACATTGAAAAGAAAGCTACAAAGTTCAATAGAAAAGAAAGACAGTGACAAAGAGGTTGAAATAAAGGTGAACGGTTTTACTGTACTATACATCTTCCCTCCCCCTTATAGGAGACCTACCACATTCGTGATTTATAGTTGAAACTTTCAGAGCGAAGCAGGAGATAGAAGCATCTGTCAGTTTTAACGAGAAGGGCATCCAAGCTCCAGAAGAGAGTCTAAAGAAATTCCAGTCCACAACTCATAACTAAAACAAAGGAATAATTTTAGTAAATGTGTCGAACTATGGATCACAAAATGAGGAAAAAAACAGCAAATGTCATGCTTCTCTGTAAAATTTATCTGCCTGTGTGTAATACAGGGCTCTGAGGAGGATGCAGACAATCCCAGCTGTGTGCACTGAACGTGTTATTAGGGCAGTGAATGTCAGGCATGTTCACCAACTGACTCTGCCTTATCTTTATTTTTAAAAATAAAAGTCTGGTTGATATTGGCCAGGAACATAGATGACCGGGATCTCTACGTCTTGCAGAGCTTAGGGAAAGATGGCAGTGAAAGGATCACCTGTTTTACAGGAAACTGGGCATGAAAAGCAACCACGTGCTCACAAAAAGGGTTGCACTCCTTTATCTCTCCATTATCTATCACATTGAAAGAACAACTATAGGAATCAAGGAACTGAGACTGTAGATCTGCTGCTGCTTTTTCTGAGCTGTTGCCAACTAGAATGACTATCAGGAGTCATGGAGAAACAGGTACTCCCAGGCCTGCAGGCTATTCAGTGAGCATTTTTTGGCATTGCACTTGGCAGTGTTTTCGCAAAACGCTTGTGTGAGTAGTCGAAGACCTGGCTGGATGGCAGCTCTTTCACCTAGTTCAGTATGCTGTTTACTCGCCATGGTGCATCTGCTTGTGGGTACCACATACTTTTCATTTTCTTCTCCAGCTTAAACCCCTATGCCATATTTCCTCCTGGCCCTAGTGAGTCAAAAGGTGCCAGACTGTAATTCGGTTTGTTTTTTTCTGGCAGATGTCATAGTACCCTTCTTTCACTAAAAGGAAACAAAAGAGCATAAACCTCAATCTAACGTGGCATTTGCTTGGGAAAGTGGTTTGCTCTTTATGTAATTATAAAGAACTACTGCTCTTTGAAGACATCTGTTTCAGAAAAGGTTTTGAGATACTGATGGTTTCCATTCCACTTTAAAATAACCCGTTTTGTTCAGTTTCCAATTATGATACATAAATCTTACCTTAACAGCTTAACTGCAGAAAATACAGGTTTAAGTTTATGGCTGCATAATTCAGAACGATTTGCAAGTAAGATCAAGTGGTCCAGACAGAACCACAGCAGGCGCTCTCCATCCTCCCATAACTGTTTCCTAGATATTTACTGATGAAGAAATGTTGATGAGAGCGTCCAGCCATGTGAGCACCGAAAGGCACCCAGGACTGAACCCACCAGTGAACACGGGTATCACGAGCCTGTGTGGCTGCCCTGGCCGGCTGGAAGTTGTCGTACAGCCAGGCGTCGCCTGCCAGCTGGAAACAGCTGACTGACAGCTGAGGAGTCAGGAAAAACTTTTTGCATGGCCCCTCTGCAAAACCCAGTGTTTCTTAGCGGAATGTTCCATGAGGCGTTTCTAATAGTTATTCTGTACTTACCTAAACCCATTCGCTCTCCATTTTTAGGAGATTTCTTCTTTATGTTAAAAGAGTGTTTACCACCTTTTCTACGAAACCAGTTTTATGAACCCGTAAACCTTCCAGAGTCCTGATCTTGTCCCAGGGCATGATCCTGGCTTTGAACTGTATTTCTCAGCTTTCTTCATGTCATTTGCTTTACTCCAGGGGAAAGATCTCTCCAGTTCTCTTTCAAGACAGGGCTTCTCTGAAGCAAGGGTCTAAACATTTTTCTTTCTTGTTTTTTTTTTTTTTCTTCTGTCAGTAATCCTACAGATACCATTGGTCTTAACTAGCACAGCTAGTGTAGGAGTTGCCAAGGGTTCTGCAAAAAAATAGAGAAAAACAGAGTCAGATGACTGTATGCCAAGAAGGAGGTTTTTTGGAAGTTAACAAAAACTCTGATTTGTAGGTTGGGTGTGTTCCGAATTTATCAAAGCCACGTCTTCATTCTAGTAATAAACTCTACTGAAAACCAAAGTCTTCTTCCCAAAACTACTTTGGACTTTCTAATGTAACAATAATAGCAGCCTTTCTGAAATTATAGTTTGTGTTACTGATGAGTTGAAAATTAAAATTAAAACCTTATCCTGCAATAGGGAGAAGTTTTACACATTTTTATACCATTTTATAATAAGGTGGGGGGAGGAGTTTCACAAAATTACCCAGAAAAACATCAGATTAAGATGCTGTAGTGATTTAATACTTAAGGACATAATGAAGGGGAATGCATCTTACCCAGCTTCAGCTGATTAGGAGACAAAGATTAACTATTTGCCCTACACTGTCAGAGGCAGAAAAATAAGTACCTTTGGAGAGCTCTTCATGGGACAGCCACGCTACGGAGGGAACTTTTGCCCTATGGAGAAGTATCTGTTTTCTGTTCGCTATAGAGAAAGCCAAACAAGCAGCTTAGACTTAATGCCCAGCTTTTAGATGCCTAAACTTAGGTGAGTTGAGTCCTGCCCCTGGTTATGTGCTACCAATTTTTTTTGAGTAATAGTTTCTATGGAAATTATCAGTGGAAGTATTGGTCCTAAACTGGAATATAAGGTGAAGGAGTGAAGACAGCTCCCTTTGACGTGGTGTAAAATGAAGCTTGTGGATATCGGCAGCGTGCCTGCATTCATGTAAAGAAAAAGAATCCATTTAATCATATGTTCTTTTTTTTTTCATATATATATAAACATGATCTATGAGACAGAGCTAATGTATAAAATTCAAACCCGTAGCAAAAGTCTTTGGTTTTTCCTGGGCTACAATTTATTCAGCACTGCGGAGGAGTATGGCTTCTATTACACATCAAAAGTCTTTTGCAGGGACATACTTGGCTCCAGATTGTTCCTATTAAAGCCACACGTAGTCTGCCAGTGCTCCCTATCTTCTGTGCCCCTTCTGATCTAGAAGCAGGCGATACACAAAAGCAAACGCGGAACTTGTGTGAAGACGGTGACCCGTTCCCCTGAATAAGGACCTGACGGGGACACACCGGCTGGGCTGCCCCGCTCGGCAGCACGCGTTTCCACTCCACTTCCACAAAGGCTTTCCTCTTGCACCGCAATCCAGCTGCCAGCTCAAGGCCCAGGCTGGGATTTGTGGTGAGGATATTTTGCTTTGACAGCCCAATGTCACTTTGTTTTTACACAATCAGCCCTTTTTGTTATAAACTGTGGGCTTCAGATAGCAGCAGTGAGAAACAATTTCAAGTGGAAGCGGCACCCTGGGTACAGACTGAGACAGAAAACATTCAGAAAAACCAAACATTTCTTATTTCTTGTAATCACCTGCGTCACAACAATCAAATGTTGACAAGTGTTGCTGATAACTTGCTTTGCAGGAAAAGACAAAGTGAAAGAGGAAGAGAGGTTCTTTTGCATTTCTAATAAACCTCTCGTTACGCCCTTCAAGAACAGATTTGCCAACAGTAAAAAAACTAAGACAAATATCTGCAAACTGAAGTGGCTGGAAGCGAACTCACACATGCCTTCACTGTACTAGGCTTTTGGCTGGAGAACCTTTCCATCTGGATGAGTAGCAGGAACAGGAAAACGTTTGAAGCTGGGAAAAATACCGTGCTGCTGTCTTTAAACCACTGATACGATTTTTATGTGGAGCCCTAAAGAGAAGGACATGCAGTGCTTTTTTTTTTTTTTTTTTTGCCAAATCTGAGAGCTCAGATGTTTGCAAGCAAAACAAAATAAACTCAGGCATTGAGACTCATTCCTGAAATCTGTCTGGTGGCTGATCCCGTGGCACATACCCCAAACACAGGCATTGTGCAAGCTTTGTCTCATGTATACCCCTGGACTGTCATGGGTGCAGCAGCGCTACTGCTATGATACTGCTAATGGCAGCCACTCCGCAAAAGGGAAGGTAATTAGCAGAGAAATGACTATTAGTGCAGCTAGAAAGTAGACGAGTAATCTTTTGGATTTCAGTTCATTGCATCGTTGTTTTCAAACCAGTGCCTAATCTTCCCAGACCCCACTCCGTGGCTGTTCCTTTCTTTCTTTCTTTTCTTCTTCCCCCATTTTGCAGGGACTATGGCTTATTCTGATTCACTCCGTTTTCTTTCTTCTTAAATGGCCACAGGGCAGCCTTGCTGTTGCCAAGGATATAGTAAATGCATGCGACATCATGCCACCGAAAACAATTGAGCAAGTCACATTCATTCCTGGTGTAATGGTGCTGAAATCAGTAAAGCTAGACTGGGAGCAGGACGTCTAAGCTACGAAATGATAAAAAGAATTTTCTTTAAAGAAAGTGTTCTTAAAAATAGCTTTCAGGGAGAAATGTGCAGATTTTGCTCGTAAAATGGTTGTTGGCAAAGGTTTTATGGCCAAACTCAAGTCAGAGTATTGATGAGAGGTGGTAAACATAGGCCATTTTGACAAGAAATTAGTAGGCAACATAGCACTGTGGAAAATATTAGACTTTTTTTTCCCTAACTGCAGAGAGCCTGTTAGGAGATTAAGAATCTCTAGCTCTCAAAGGTATAGCTGTTTTACCGAAACTTAATTAATGAAGAATAATATTTTGGGAACAAGAGAAAACACCTCTGTAGGATGTGGAGTGTTAGGAATAGATGGAAAGTTGCCTGTGTAAACAGTGCTGCAACTCTGGGATAAATTATAGGAGCATTTGTATGCATGATTGCCCATCTGTGTAAAACAAGACGTGCAGCCACAGAGAGGAATGATGTGCAAGTCAGACATGTGGGGCTGATACTAAGTTGATCCAAAACAACAGAAGATCTGTCCCATCACATCCGAGTTTGACCCAAGGAATTTTAAATGACTCTAAATGAGTAAATAGATAGAGGAGGAGGTCTCACTGAGAGCACTAAAAGGGAACCCAAGGTATGCTATCTACATATCTGTTTCTGGGTTGGGGGTTTATTTAGACTCAGCTCAGATTTTGGATTGTTATTTCTCCATTTGAAGTTTTTTTGGCAGTTTCAGGAAAGCTGAAGGCTCAGATCCAGCGTGTTCCAGCTGCACAGCCCAGTGCAGTCCATGGGCACTGGCAGGGCTGTGGGGAGCTGGAGGACTTCAAACTAGGGACGCTGTCAAGAACTTTGCCTTCCACAGCTCCCCTCTCAAGTACCAGCTGCAAAATGTCACCACCACCTTCCTCAGAGAACACAATTAATTAAATGAGGCTTAATTAATTAGTGTCAATAAAGCAGATGTAGCAATTACGGTGGAAGTAAATATATGTACATATTGTAAATTATTATCTTCTCTGCAAAGGATTTGTTCCGAGATCCCTGTGGCCATTTCACTCCTCCCCACAATGCTATTGGGAACACCATTGGGGAACACAAACTGCAAACTGATGAGGAACTAATGTACTTTTATAAGTTTATATCACAGAAAAACAGCAAGCAGACTCCCTTGTTAACTCTTTGTCGACTTGATGGTGAAATACAACCCCAATACTTAATTTCCATATCATGCCACATCATGTGCCACAAATAAGACACCTGTTTAAAGTTTTGTGGGGTTATTTGAAATGTTTTACACCTGACAACCCCACTGAGGCTTTTGTATCATCTACTATTCTTCGATAGTACAGGAGGAGAAAATAAGGAGGCTATGGCAATCTAACCTATTTCCCATGCAGATAATAATCAGCTGTGTATCTTATTCTGAGTGTGTACTCACCGGAGCAGATTTTGATCTCATTTGCTGTGCTGAGAATCAGGAATAATGATGCTAAACTTGGGTTAGTTACACCGAATGTAGTCAGATGCCAGTAAAGGAGAGCATCAGAACCCCACCAACCAAATATGCCTCCCCTTAGGCAAAGCGGGCACCTTTTATAATGTTAGAGGGTACTGATGCAAAGTAATCATTCATCCCTGGGTCAGAGCTTGGCGTCAAGGGAAAGAAAAGGGGACGAAAACTGGTGGGGGATGAAAGATCAAAAACTAGTAATTGTGAAGTTATTTATTGTATGTGTGTGTGTGCAGTTGGTATTCTGCAAAGCCTGAATGCGAGTCTGAAAAAGCAAATTTGGAGTCACACCAGCCTGGTATTTGTGTGAAGCCTTTGGCAGCTTTGAAATGCAGGCTTATTGATAATGAAATCTATTGCCAATCCATTCCAGAAGTTTGACTATTATAAAGAATTTGCAATGAATGAAATCTCTCATACCTTGTAGATACGAGGGCGATGCAGAGTCAATACAATGGACACTGTAATAGTGAAGCATGCTTGAAATAAAGCAGGTAGAGAAGTTTCTGAGTTGCCTTTCAAAATTTCTTCAAAATGATAAAGAGGACAAATTAAGTTGGTTAGAGACACTGTTATAAAAGCAAATGAGACTAATGTACTGGAAGAAGTAGTCAATATATTAAGAAACTAAGAGTACCAGCTGTGAAATCTAATGTATCGCACAGTAAGTACCATGTTGAAGGGAATAGCTTGGCTGACATAACCCACAGAGGCAGCCAGACAGAATCACTTTCTAGTTATCAACAGCTCGCACATGAGATTTTTATCTTTCACTCTACGCTCTTTTTTGCTCTGCAGATAATGATAGTTTTGGTGGAGAGAGGATGGGAGTTGGGATATATTTTACTAGAGTATAGCCAGCTCACTAATTCATGCTGGACAGAAGCTATGAAGGGGAAAAATATACTCGTCTCACTGATGAAGTAAATGGATTAAGGCAGGCAGCAGCATATAGCTGGGGTGCTCTGAAAGATAAGTTGCAATCAGAGGCTGCTGCTCTTCTGCCTCTGAGCCTGTTTGCTTTTCCCCCCCAACCCAGATGATACTGATATCAGTTAGTTTTTGTGGAAAGAAAAGTTTCCATGGCCCATGCCAAGATATTTCCTTTATTTCTTCAGGTGACACCATTTCCTCTGCAAAGGACTACCAAAGTAACGAGTTGTTTATGAAGGCGTCTTTAGGGGTATGGGCTGTTCCCCACCGGGGACAGGCCCGTGAGTGTATCACCCTACTAGGATGAGATATTTGTGGATTTGCAGTTTTATGTTACACGCTTTGTGCTTATGTGTTTCTCTCCTTACTTTCCAAAAAGCCAAGATTTAAGGGTAAGTATATCTGTGTTTTACGATGGTACAGTGAGTTGCTAAGCTCATGATGTGAATGAGTTTGGTTTCTGTTCACAGAGGTACAATTCTTTACTGCCTGTCTCAACTTAATCAATTTTTGTCCCAGTGAGTAAATGAGCACTGAAACAAGTAATGAGATGAGTGAAGGTACAAACAGAAAAATAGCTAGTAGCAAGTTTAAAAATAATTCTAAAAAACCTACCCACAGAGTAAGATGTGTGAGAAGAGTGAAGGCAGCCTTTTCCTATGCCCAGCCGTAGGATGGAGAATCTGTTCAGGCACCTGATGAGGCAGATGGATAATTAGTGCCGCCGGTTAGGACCTGGGCAGGCACTGCTGGTGACCTGGCAGCTGCCTTTTGGCACTTAACTTTATTTGGAAATCTCTTCCTCCTGCTTTAAAGAGGCATGGGCAGAGTCGCACAGGTGAGCTGTACGCAGGACCATCTTGAATTAGAGGCTAGGGCAGCAAGAAGCGTGCTTGGATTTTTTGGATCTGAAAAGGAAAACCTTTAAAAGAATGTTTCAAATAAGTTCTCTCAAAGTCTGAATTCTTCTCTTTTAAATGGGATACAGGGCTTTCCCCCCCCCCCCCC
>VYZM01014754.1:154688-171911 GCA_013398915.1 Dromas ardeola
TTTCTCTCATTTAAAAAATTACTTTTTGTGCACATTGTCATGCATTTTAGAGAGTTTTTATAAGGCAGCTTTGCCAGCTGTCAGCTTCCAACTACATTAAGCTTTCTATAATTTGAGCACCTATTCAGGCAATGGTAACTTTACGTTTAGTAGTCAATGACAGGTTTTACATAAACACAAAATACAATTTTCAGGGACCTAATGCACCAAAAGCTAACCAGCTCTCCGTAACATCACGTCCTTTTTTCATAACCTTGTTTTATATGTTGCATAACACTTAAAGGAGTGGGAAGAGGGGGAAGCCCTGTAATTAAGGCAGTTGAATGAAATGCTCCAATAACAAAAAAACTGAACGTTTTCTTGTTTGCAAAAAGTCACTGGTCAGATTATATGACTTCTACTTATGTAGGAATTTATAAGAGAGAGTATAGCATCATTATTGCATTGCAGTGTCGAAGTACATTTGTAGGCTTTCTACTAGGGGAAGACGTAGATAGGCATCACCTTTCCTGCCTCTTCCCGTTCACTCATCCTCATGCCGCACCCACCCAATGCTTGCAATGTCTTTCCATTTTCATTGCACATTTTTCTCATTGCCTTTCTCCTTACCTTCCACAAACTGCATGGTCATCAACATCAGTTTGGGTTCATAAAGTTTATAACTTTAACCCCAGTCCAGCCAACCCATAACCATTTCAGTAGACGTGACTACACACAGGCTTAAATTTAAGCAAGTGACTCCAGGAAAAAGCTGCACTGTTTGGAGCCCAGCCTGTATCTGAACAACAAAAACACTTCACAAACTTTTTCACGCAGTGAAACAATAAACTATCACCCCCTTTGAATCCTTTCTTTGACTCCCACCATTTTTTTCAGATAATTTCCAAAAAAAACCCTCTGTTCTCTTCCGGTAGTCAATGCATGACAAGCTGAAAGCAAGCGGTCTAAAATTTGGCCAGGCTGGGGAATGTCAAAATGCAGCTCAGCAGGGTGGTATGGCTGCAGCCTTTGCTACCGGTCCTGTAATAAGCTGAACAGGTTCCATCATCATGTCCTGTGTATTCGGCTTAATTGGCCCGGTCTCTCCAAGGAAAGGCAGCGGTATTGATTTACTGCACTGTATAAATGTGTTTATAGCTTGGCACTAGCACACTTATGCTCACTTTTTTCCAATGTGGATTTCAAATAAGCCCTTTGCTCAAATGAGTCTATTAACTTTAAAGTGCCTAAAGCTAAAACTGAATTATGAGAGGAAAGCTTTGGGGGTTGCAGCCCAAAACAGCTGGGAAAGGCTCCTGGAGTCTTCCCTTAGTACCTGTTGTGATTAACACTTGAGCATCACTGGTGGAAAAATAATTAAATAAGTAAAAGCAAACCTGGCAGCACACACCGCCTGATCCTGAGCTGCCTTTTACTTCAGCTGGCACTCGGACCCATCTAATTCCACGGGATTATTAGAGCAACTCCTGGTTTATGCCAGTGTGAAATCAGAATATAACCCATTCCTTCATCTTGTTATGAATTTAATTTTGAGTAGTCACATTTCCCTGTTTCTGTACTGGGGTACAATAGACCGGGGAGAAGATCATCTAAACACGGTCTCTCCAGCAGTTTATTTTGTGGGTCTGTTTTGATCTGGGACATGGTTCCCTCTTCTCCCCCAGCCCGGGGGACTGCACAGAGCTGTTCTCAGAGCCCATCAGTGCCACCCCGTACACTGCTGGAGGGGCTGCGCCTCTGCTCTGCGCTTGATACTTCCATGTGTAACAGCAATTACCATCCCTGCGGGGACAGTTAATCAAGCAGAAAGTTTTAGCGGACCCCTAAGTACAATCCATAATTACCTATACCTGCTCAAGATTAGGTCTCTCCAACTAAGAAATAATATAAACTTCTAGTTGCTAATAGTTTGACTTTATCTGGAATAAAAAAGGAATACCTTGATACCCATAGAGAAAAAAAAAAGGTTTGTAGAGAACAGAATTAAATTAAGGAAAATAAAATCTAGGATGAACATCAGGGGTAAAACAAGCCATAGTAGCATCTACTAAACTGTGGAACGATCTCCCAGGGAGAGTGAGTGATGGCATCCTACAGTGTGAAGAATTAAAACAGCATCAGGCAAAGCCTCAGGAAAGAAATGCTGGAGGAGGCAGCGTGGACCGACTGTACAGAGAGCCGTGCCACCAGCTTCTGCTCAGACATCTGCAATGTATGTGCACGCGGAAGGTATACTTGTGCTGTATCTAGGCATATTTCTCAGGCAGGTATGATCTGCATAGCTTGAAATCTTGTCTCTATTTAAATTAATGGGAATTTTACAGGCTAATTGAATAGCAAGGCATCAGAGGACACCAGTGACTCTGGCTGATATTTTTCTGTCCCATCCTCAGCACATAATCCCTTAAAAATTCTTCAGACTTACAAACACATGATTTTCCAGAACATTGCTATGGCTTAGAACATGGTTATTGCTAGATATTTCTGCTTTAAAAAAAAAAAAGAAGTTTCCTTTTGTTTTTACGATTATCTCTAGTATTCAGCTGTAATATGTACAGGTAGGAAATGACGCGCAAAACAAAAGCATTTCTCTCACTTGCTGGAGGAAGAGAAAAATACAACTGGACTTGCTATAGAATTAAGAACTAGATGCATTTCTTTGTTATGTTTTATTTTGCTTTTTTCCCAGGGAGTTTGTCCATAGTTTCTGGTGGATAATGAGGAAGGATCTCCTGATCTGTAATTATCTGGGGAGTCCCTTTTCTAAAGAAATTTTTGAACACGATGCTATCACAAGTTATAGGCTGATCTGAGGAAGCATGCCCGCTCTGTCGTTTGGGAACTGCTCCCTTTCCAGTCTGCCATCCATTACAAAATGATGCCTGCCGATTACTTTTTGTGCTGGTGAAATGTTTATGTGATGACTGGAAAAAAAACCCTGTGTACCAAGGTCGGGATGCGATGTCCCACGCTCTATGGAGATTAGCTCGTGTTGCCTTCCTTCTGGATGGCAGCCACATGAAAGAACTGCAAACATTACAAAAGGATACAATTTTTAATTAAAAATTAGAATGTGCTGGTATCGCATTGTAATACAAATCGAACTTGCAAAATTTTTGCAGAGTACCCAAATTTAGGAAACGGTATTTTTGCTGCAGTATTTCTTGGACCTGCTGTGATTAGTAAATACTGGATTGCATAGACGGTCATTCAGATTAAAGGCATTGGGATCAGATGAGGGAAAATTTACTGAACCTGCTTGATATAACACTCAGACACCCCACTCCATCTACGGAGAGATTTTATCATCCAAAACAAAGGCGCAGAGATGTACTAGTCATGACCCATTTAGCCGTTCTCTGGAGATTTTTGTGTCTGCATAAAAGAAGAAACAAGAAGAGCAAAGCTGAGAGTGCGGAAATAGTCCAAACAGCCTGGAGATGGAGCGCGTGTGGGAAGCTGAGGGGGAGCGGGCCGGTGTCCTGGCTGAGCCTGAACTAGAGCTGTGCGAACAAAACCATCTTCTTCGGCTTGACTCCTCCTGGGCCTGGGGAACAGGACCTTTGTAGGTAAGCGGAATTGCTTTAAAATACATGGTGACAATACCAATTTTTCTTTGTAAGGCAGAATACGTGGCGCCCCTGGATTTTGTCCAGCCACTTAGACTGAGGCACCTGCAGTTGCCTGTCCCTTGCTCCCTGGCACCAGCCATGAGGCAGTGCTGATGGACTCTTTTCAAAGTCCCGCAGTTTGGGTTTGTTCAGGAAAAAAAGTGCCTATTGCCACTCAGCAGATATGCTGGAGGGCTCAAAAAACAGACATGGGAAAAGCAATGGCCATAGCTACTGCCCTGGCTCTTCTGTAGGGGCTGGCTTTTCCATTCATTCAGGTGAGACTACTGCCACTTCACAGTGCACTTTATCTACCGGAATGAGACTGGTGCCATTTATATTTGTCTTCTGTATTTGTATTTGTTATTTTTATATTTTGGAAAGCATATCCTCTATGATACTTGTTTTTACTTGACGGCCCCGCTTGCATGGTAGCTCTCTTCCAATATTTCCTGTCTTGATTCAGAGTGGGTGTTGGATTAGCCGGCGTCTGGGGGGGCTCAAGATGTCACCAGAGCTCTGCAGCTGGCTGGGTGACCCAAGGGAGGTTCCTCTCTCAGCCCCACATTTTATAGTTGTAGAGATAATAATAGAGATTGGCTCTCGTATTTAAAAGAGCTAAGGACTCTCACCTGGAAGGTGGTCCCGCTTTCTGCAGTGTATCTGTGTCCCCTTCCTCTGGTGTATCCATTACCTTCATATTAAAGGGTTTTCATTGCAAACAAGTGGGGTTTCATTTCAGTTTTAAGATCAGAATGCTATTTTTCAGGTTATCACAAAAACAATCAATCGGTTATATATGTTATCTCTTGCTCCAAAGGAACAAATGTTGTCTGCTGCATTTCACACACTATTCACTAAAAAGTGTAGGCAGACTTCGGAGATACAGAAGCCTCCTGTAATCAACAGAAGAACCTGTCCTGCTCAGCTGAATTGCCTCAGGAGAATACCAATGCCAGAATGCTGTGACCTTTGTGAAGCTGGGGCCTCCTGGTAGCAGACAGTATTTCTTAGTTTGTGGGAAATCGAGGCAATGCTTCAGCAAAGCAGGGGCTCAAGTCACAGCACCTCCCTGCTATGCGCAGGTTCACCAGAGATGTCCGAGCCAGCCAAAATGTGCATCATCAGCCTGGGACACAAGATGAATGGTTGCGATGGAAGCTCAGTCCTTCATTTGCTCTTTATATTTTCTGCCTTTTCTTTGGGTTTGTTTTTTCTCTCTTCTCTTCCTCTGCAATTGTCAAGGAAGCATCTGTGAGTTTTATTAAACAAATGTTACGCATTAAAAGCCCATTGCTGCCTGCCAGAAAGGAAAATGGCATCTTATTTGAAAACAATATGTAATTGTTATTGCTGTCTTGTTGCAAGTTACGCCCTTGAAAAATGATAGGGACTTACTTAGTAGCAACTGATGCTGAGGAAAGGCATTATAACTAAAGCAGAAAATTAACTGTTGCGTTATCTCTGGAAAGGAAATATTCCTCTAATTGCTAAAGCAGGAAGGAGGGTCTAACAAGTTTTCCTTTATCCAGACTTCTAACTTAAAATCCACATAGAAATTACACCTTACATATCCATATAAAATTTGTCTTCTGAAGTATTTATTCATTCTTCTAATATATTTTTTTTCAGATTACTGATTTGGAAAGTGCAAACTCAGTATTCTCCATTTGACCTCAGGAAATATCGGAATATGCTTTAATGTAAAGGAGAAGATTTTGACTAATTTTAAAAAGGTAAATACAGGCAGAATCCTGTTCAGTCATATCATCTTGCCAGTCCTACGCAAGGAGCAGTGAAGGGTGATGCTGGATCGTTTTTCCCAGAGCGAAGTGCTGGATGTGAGCTGCATATAACAGCCCAGTGGGGCAGTCTGGATAACGATTAAACTGCGAATCAGCACCGTGCTGCTTACCGAGATTTCAACGCTAAAAGATTTGGCCAAGACAAATTTCAAGACTCTGGGAGCCAAGTTCCTAGGACCTCGTTGGCAAGAAAAGAGGCTAATACATCCATCATTTATAAAAGGTGGCTGTGAAGAATTTGTCCCTGCCCTCCCACTGGTGAGAAATTTCCATATACACTGTATAGCAGTTGATGTCGTTACACCACCTAGACTGTAACCGAAACTAGCGACGGAGCTTGTCTTTATTAAGACTATCTACCATTTATAGAATATAAATATGACTGAGTGTAATGGCTTCAATCCCTGACAGCCTCAGGTTTGCCAGCAGTGGATTTCCATGCGTTTTCAGCCGGGAATTGGGAACGCTGGCTGTGTTTAAGGTGCCGCAGACAGTGCCTCAAGATTTCCTGTGCACACGTGTGCAGAGGAGCGATGGTTGGGAAAAAAGCTTCATTTTCCACCTTCCTCAAGACACTGGTGCAAGAGGAATTCTGCCCGTTGTACTCGAGGTGTCAAGCACTTTGCAGAGGTCCCATAAAGGCACCTCATCACCTTTGCCGTAACACCTCATAGCCCCTTGTTAGCTCTTCTCTTTTTATGGTCCTGTAGGTAAAAGGGTTCATCTCATTGAAATATCCCTGAGGCTACTAGCAAGAAACTATTGAACTGCACAAGAAAAAACTTGAATACAAAAACAGATGCATACGTTCACCTTGGGGATAAATGTGTTATGATACAGGACGAAACTCTGTTCCAGCTCTATTGAACAGCAACGCAAAGCAGTCCCAGCGCACCCAGAAGATTTCTGCGTTGACGCCAGGCTGAAGGAGAGCAGCATTTGTCCTAGGGTTATCATCAGGCCCCTCGCAATCATATTTTCACTTAGGCCATGTGGATGGGGACTTGTTGACAATTCCCTGGATTTCAATTTGGAAGAAGGAGTTTCATGTTTGACCTTGTATCTCCAACGCCGTGTGTCTGCCTGCCTCACCCACACACTTTATATTGATCCTGTCCCCTTCCATTTAAGTTATGTGATGTAAGCTATAGTAGCAATGCCTGCTCTTTTTTCTGATTTCTTTTTGGCTTAGAGCATTATCAAGCAGTCCCTGGTTCTAGTTTTTGCGTTAACTTCACTGCTTTCACAAAACTGCCTTGACAAATTTGGATGAGCGATAAGGGGTGAACTTTCTCTCACCCTCCGCTGCCCCGATCTGAATTTTTAAAATCCCTTTGGACTGAACAAATGCAGAAGATATTATTAACAATTTTCAAGCAGTTCAGAGATTCTTCATACCTAAATACTCAGAAAGCCAGAGTTTTATCTGAACCTAATCCAAACGCTCTGAAAATTTCTGAAGGCCTCACAAGTATGAAGATATCTTTCTTACCTTCACTAGGAAGAGGTGACAACTCCTGGCAGTGGCAATAGCATTGCTCACAAGAAGCTAATCTGTGCTTTCTCCAGCCACTGGTAGAAGACATCCCAGAGCTAAATCTATTGATACCAATTTAGTATCTAAAGTACCTACTCATAGGGACAGAGGCCACACATGGGTAGGGTGTGGTACCCAGCTGAAGCAGTGAGTGTCCCTCAATACCTTGTTCACAAAACTTTCATGTTCTAATACGACATTAAAAAAATGATCATCTCTAATGTGTCCTCAAAGTCACAGGAGGATTAAAAGTGAGACAAAGACATTACCAAGAAATCAGCTGGGTACTAAGGTCCCCTGGAAGGCATTGACAGACACTCGAGTCTGAAGTCCGATAGCTGAGAAAGGCAACATATAGATGAGAATGAAGAGCTCTACCTTGTCAAGAAGCAACCTAGCAAGTCCTGACTGCTGTGATTGTTGAGGGTTTGGTTTTTTTCCATCACATTTCAGACACCACCCAAAAAAAACCCAAAAACAACAAAAAAAGCCAAGTTATTTCAATGTAGGCATGTTAAATAACTGGCATCTTTCCTGAAATCTTGTAGAACGAATTGCAGCTCTACGCAATTAAGTCAGCTGGGTTATAGTATCCTGCAAAATTAGACATCTATAATGGGAGTGTTGACAAGCCCTTCACTGTAGCAACACAGTGGTGCCCACTCAGAGAACGGAGCAAAGCTCCTGGGAAATAATTAAAGAACATCATGGTCAGCTTGTGATGCGAATATGAATTTTTCAGGTCATGCAGAAATAAACTGGAAACCCACAGAGCATCAGCAAAAAAGACTACAGTAACGAGACTGACTGATGTTTGTCCAAATGGGCCTGAAAGAAAAAGAAAAGGCAGGGAGGAGAGAGGACAGGAAGGTTTCTGAGTAGTTGTGGTCCAGAAAAATACCTCTCTCCTCTCTGTCTAATTTTTTATTTTTGTAGTCTGATGATGGAGACGAAACTAACCTACCTGTTACTTAATCCTAAATCCTTCTCCTTCATCTGGAAAAATGACATGAATTATGACTTTAGATTCACATTTTACTAATTCAGAATCTTGTTAAGAGTACAGCATTTGTATAGTCAAATGTATTATTTTCACCAGTCTGTGGGTATATTCTGTGTCGAGCCAAGCTTTTCTTATGTTACCTTTTAATGGTGCTACACATAGTAGAGTCTGTTCATTACATAGACCATTTCCAATTCCGATTCCTGTGAATTAAATTCAAGCAATTTCAGTGAAATCAGTAGAGACCACCTAGATTTAAGCAGATCCATCCGACACAAGAATTCAACTTTATACTGTAATCTAGCTCCTCAAGTTCACTAATGACTGAATGACATTTAGAAAAGCATTCCCCCAGCTAAGCATACTAATTCCCAAATGAAATGCATCCTGCTTTCTGCTGACATGATGAAATAATGATGGTCAGTGATAATACTGAATAACTATATCCAAGACTTAACATTCACGTATACCTTTCATACTTAGCTAGCTCAGTACTTACAACCCATCTTCAACTGTGTTGCTTTTTGCTTCAAGAAGCAAACTTAGTGCAAAAATATCGAGGGAAAGCAAATATTTTAAAGTTGATTTATTAATTGTTGATATCTATCTAACAATGCAATCTTTTGGTTATTTTGTCAACATGATAAATTTAGGAGGTAGCTGGCCTTCAAGGGGACATTCTGGGTAAGAAAACAGCCAAACTCCAAATCAAGACTTGAAAAATTAAAAGACATAAGCTACAGGGAGGAGTCAAGTCATAAAGTCTTTTTTTTCCTCTCCCTTACTAGTCTTCCTCATACAGCCATAATTCACTGAAGGAGTGTTTTGAACAGTTCCCCAACTGCAAGCCTTTGGACAGACTGAATGGGTGAAGGAAATGTATTTTAACGATTAGCCCATACATGGTGGTCTCCTCCTATTCAATGGTGCAAGCCTGAAAAATTAAAAGATGTGAGGTAGATATAGCCACCAGGCGAGAAGAAGACACAGTCAGGATTAAATCATTTTTATCGCTTTTTGTATATACTGATATTTAAAACAGTATTGTTTAATGACACAGTATATTTTCTAACGTACCCTTGAGTCCCTAATTAGTGCTTAAGCCACTTGAAGGGATTTTTAAATTATTTCTGCAGCTAAATGAGGGAATCCCATATTCCCAATGTTGGCGGAATGAGCGTTCTTGCAGTTGCTTCTGGTTTGAGCTGCCTGATGCAATGAGTTTCCTATTTCACGAACTATTGTGCGAGAAAATCATGTGCTAAAGGTGTAACCCAGCAATGAATCAATAAATAGCTATTCCTCTTAAGATCAGCTCATTAAGCAGCAGACATCTGAATGGAATGAGGTTCCGGGGGGGGTCTGTGGCACCAGACGTGCCAGAAAGAGAGGCATGAAACCCTGTTATATGCCATGACCAAGCAAAAGGAATTTTTACCTAGGCAGGATTCCTGGTTAATATTCTGCTCTTGTGCTTCCCTTAGTGAAGCCCCAGCGTGCTTTTGTTTATGATCTGGTTCTTGTTCAGCACATTTACATGCAACCGACTGTTCAAGTGGCTCAGGCACCTCTGGTACAAAACGGAGCTGAGCTGAAATGCTGAAGGTTGGAGCTTTGTTTGCAACGTGGAGAAAACCCAAACAAAAATATCAGAACTAATGGTTGGGGTTCTTTTGCTTTGACAAAATTGCGTATTCAATAGAATAGCATTGTATGGATATGTTACAGCTGCTTAAAAGACGCCAAGATTATTTAGGTTTTACTTAACCTTTTTTACTTTTAATTAAGTTTGTTAGTCAGAGATAGCTGACTGACACAGCATTTGTTTAACTTAGCAATATTCACAGCTTAATTAAATACTTCATGTACCAATCTCCAATTGCGATACAAAACGACCACAGAAAAATTAATTAATCTTAACTCCCTTAGCCAATTTCTTGGACAAGAAGAGCAGGCTCTGTTAAGACGTATGGTAAGCAATCTTTTCTGCAACACAGCAAACTAAAACACAGCACTGCTACCATGTGTTAAGAGACGCTGTCCTTTTGCACGATGTATTTCAAAAGACACACTCTCCACAAGCAGCAGGTACGCAACTTAAACAGTCACACCAGGGTTTTAACACATAACGCAACTACAACTAATTGAAAGGAAAGGCAGAAAGGCAGGAAATACCATGAATTAAAATTGCAATTTCCCAAACGATTTTTTTTAATTGCTAACTTCTAAGTTGGAAATTTGTGAAATGTGGCAAATAAGGAAATAATTGAGAATGGCTGCTGCACTCAGATGTGTCTCTGCCAACATACGCTAAGTAGAAATAGGTGTCAGAATTAAGTTCGGTTGAATTAAGCACCCATTCTAGCTGGAGGGAGGAATGAAGCCATAGATTATTTCATAGCTCCATTACCTAGTCATCCTGTTGTGATATATACATACTGTATGCAAAAAAGTATGTCGTATTTTTGTGTCCAGCACGAAAAAATCTATAGAAGCCACTAGATATTGCTATTTCTTGTTCTTAGCAGGCATTATCCGACGAGTGAATGAAGAGGCTATATTTTCAAGTAACAATAGTTTTATCTTGACCAAATTCTCTGCTACGGTTATGTTATTTATGACAATCCTGGCTTCACACAAGCGGGGTGAAGGAGGTGTGCCGGGGAATCCGCTGGAGACAGAATGGCAGCGCAATGGTACAGTGATCTATTTGTTCATATTTTGCTATTGCATATTTGAAAAGGTCAGACCCAAATAAAACTGCCAAGATACGATATTCCTCTGAGAGGAAGAACATGGTTTATGTGTCTCAGCTTTGCCAAAAAACTATGGAAACCAATGCTTCATTTTGTGAATAAAGATGTAGGCACAAATACTGCCTCAAGCAGGGTGAAGACCACCCTTGGGCAGAAGTGTTTAGGAGCTGCGGTGGTGAAAGGTTGGGGGGGTGTGCTTTGTTTTGCAGAACATTTGGGTGTGTATAACAGGCCTGTCTAAACAGAATTGGTGTGTCTGATGGCTGATCCAATATTCCAAGGAGGTCCTCTATTCAGAACTTGTTTTCCTTCCACACTTACCCTACTTTGTGTATTGTGCTAGATTATACTGGTTTCATAAGTGGCAGCCACAGTTACTGTCCATCTGGATATGTTTTGAGGCTCTATAAAGTTTTAACAACTGTGAAGGGGGGAAAATACTGAAGTATGCAGCCAGTCTGAAGTGGTTATCTCGAGATTTAACCTACTGCCGCCAGGAACGCACAAAGCGCGCCTCACAGTCAATGTAAAACTTATTCAGATCTGTAGCTTTAATAAGTGTTCTCTTATGCCAAACGTATTCTCTTCTGAGATAAGAGATTATCTCTTTGTATCTGTAACCTCTTAATGAATGAAAATAGTTACAATTATAATATCAAAATGATACTGACACATCTCTACACATTCAATCTCGATTCAGGGCATGTATAACTGAATCAGATACTTGGTTAACTCTTGCACTCGTCCTCTTGCTTGCTTTTTAATAAGGAGATTTTATGCTTTTCAATATCCTTTAATAAGATTTTGGTTTGCTATAATTTATTCTCATGCTATTCATTATGGAATGCCAGTCAATTCTCAAAATACTTGTACATGCTTGTCACGTTTTTTCACGTTTAAAAAGTCCTCTTTTCTATTTTGGATTTTTTAGTGCTTAGTAATTCTTTTTTTAAAAAAAGCACTAACAGCAATATACAGGATAAACTCGAATTTCATATACATTTCATGAAAAAGAACAGTTGTTACCAATGAAATAAACGTGCTATATGTGATCAGACAAGCCATACCAATAAATATTTGAAAAAAATTAAGACAGCTTGAACAGATGCCTATTACTGGTATTTGTAATTCCACATGTCCCGAATTCCACATCCCAATTCCTGGTATTTTCAGCAAATGCAGCTTTCAGTTTTCAGATTTTCCTGGTTGAGGAGTAAGATCCCAAATTCCACAGAATTAAATTCCCCAGTAGATTCACTAGCACATTACAGTAAGTGGAAAGAAAAATAAATAGTGTTCATTTTCTGCAAAAATTGTGTGCACAGAGAAACATTTTGGTAAATCCACATACTACCTTACTAACCTGCAGATCTAGATACAGCAGATTTTTCCTTTGGGAAAAGAAAAAAATGTTATCCCAGAGTAACTTACCCTGTCAATCTTTAACGCCTACCTCTGTGACGATAGATTATCTGTTTTCAAACATCTGGCTGGGCAAGAGCACAGTTCTGCAAATAAACTACTCAGATGCACACCCTGAACCTGTGGAGTAGGCCCTTTTGACGTAAATAAGGTTTAGACTGGTCATCTAAAAGTTTAAAAGTAGGTGGTACTTGCGTCAAGGTCAAAGGGACACATCAGGGCTTTGGGACCGCATCTCTCTAAACTACTGCCTTCATGTCATCGGATAATACACGGCTTAACTGTTTTCCTCTAGAGAGCTTGGGTTGCTTGCATACCACCCAGAAATAAGCAGTGTTGTATTTTATACGCAACCATGGCTGGCTTTATGTCGAGACGGGTCATCACATGTGAGCACAGAAAAGCAGAGGACACTTGCCACCACTTCTTATTCACCCCAGCTGCTGCAGGCACTGGCACAGCTCAGGGCTCTGCTCGGCTCCTGCTCGAGACTGGCACAGCCCAGGGGCAGCTGGCGCTCCTCCACCGCTGATGGTGGGTGACTGCAGGCCACAACTTCCAGCATCTAATTGTAAACCCATTGCGTTCAGGATGATACAAATGAATGGTGTACAAGTGTACAGCCACCAGTGCCAGGTCTGTGCTATGCTGAGGTTCGCCAGTGTGAGAGGAGATTTATCAGTACAGCACGTCCAGCTGGATCTTGAAGCTGGATCTGTCATGCCTTTCTGCTCAGCGAGCAGTGCAAAAGGACGTGGCACATGCCAAGTCCGGGTCCCTGGCATGCCAGTGCACTGCCACCGTTACTCCAGCCTTCAGTCAGCTCCAAATCACACTGTCGCCCAGGTTTGCTCTCAGTTGGGCTTTTTCTGCTCCTGATGTATTGATGAATACATAGCAGAAGAGAAGCCAAATTACACAAAGCTGTCTTGTTCTGATATATTGGGCAGTTAGTTACCATCAGCCCCCAGAGCAAAATAATACCTGGGCTGAGAATAGTGTCAGGGCTCATCGCACAGCAGCTGAAACTATGCCTGCAATTGCAAGTGTGATTTAAGTCTCTCTTGTTCATATACAGCTTTTTGGTACTTCATCCCTTGGCTAGCCCAGATCGGCCGATAAATTTTTCGCTTTGCCATTTGTAAAGAGAGGATTAAACCATGTTGGGCTGGAGAAAAACCTCGCCTGCTGGGGGAGGGGAAAAAAAAAAAAAAAGAGTTACTGCAAGACTATCATAAGGCAGAGATGCTGTTAGAACAGTGAAGACTGTTCCTGTAGTTTCTTAGTACTCATCTGCAATAAATTTTTATGAGGGTTTGGAGGAAATAGAGGCCTAGGCTAACCAGCAGGTTCAGTGGTTTGGAAAGCTGCGCAGCATAGTTACTGGCAAATCTTTGTTTTATCCATTCTGACAGGTTCTGCCGTATTATACAGGTATTTATTTTTCTAATGCAATATTATAAATCACTGTCAGGTCATCAGCATTCCCACAGTCTTCCAAAGTATTTTTGTGTCTGCCAAAGGTTCCCACCGGACCTATAGGCCTATAGGATGTTATATAAGCTCCTTTAATGGAGCATGTAGTGCTGAACTGTGCTCTGCTGCAACATTCCTGCTCAGAGGAAGAGGTATAAGGAACGAGGTGGTCCCAAGAGTTACGGCTTAAGGATACCATGAGACTTGTATTAAAGACCACCTCTAGTAATAATATGTCTAAAACCATCATAGCAACATAAACCAGTATTTTATTTAAATACAAGCTTTTTCCTTTCACTGTTCACTTAAGAAAGGCTCATCGATTAATTTGATTAATAAGACGATAAGTCATCTTGTTATTGTACTGCACATGCTATACTGTCTTCAATCTAAATTTTTCATATCTATTTATAAATTAAAAGTGAGGATCTCACTCCTCTACTTTAAGCAAGGCCCACGGGTTCCATTTTATTTATAGGGGAGCCATGATTAAGGTTATTTCCCTCGGGCCAAATTTAAAATTCTATATGAGGATCCCGGGGTAAAGTACGACATCATCAGGAGACTCAAATCTATGCCAGCCTCCAGAGGACCACCCTCCAGCTGAGAACAGCAGGAGTGCAATGTGTACTGGCCACGTGTCCTCCTTTGCCTTATTGTTCAGCCCAAAGCGAGTCACCTTTCTTTTCCTTTGGGTGAGTGAATGTTTCCCTTCTTCTCATCCTAAACTGTGGTGGAGCGCTTTCAAGAAACGTTGAAAAATGAAACTGAATTATTTTCACTCCTTATTTTGTGAGAATCTTACTTATCTCTAGGAGTTGAAATTATTGACTCTACCAGCTAGTAACATAATGAAAGCCCCGATAACAAGAAATGGTGTCTCGGATGCCGGGGTTACCAGCATCATACGGAGCTGCTTATGCCGTACCACAGCGATGCCGCAACCCTCTTGTGCTGCCCTGCTTTGCTAAAGATTAGGAGATCAAAGCTACATCCATGCTATATGACTTGAAGTAAAACAGGCCCTTTATTTTCAGACCATCTCAAGGGCTTTTGTAAGTGGGAGGAAACAAAACGACAGTTAATGGATCTAGGAGGGCCTGACCTGAGGATAAGGTTAAGTGGTGTAATAATCTCCATACTGAACTCGGTGCTGTATAGCAGCTTCCCTAATGTGCTTGGTCACAAGGTGAACCACTCGGAGCAAACCTCACAGATATTCTGCCCGTACCGCTTAGAGCAAAGCTTAGGGTTCTGTTAAACACGGGAACCCTCCCCTAAAATACTTTCCTTTTTATTCATTAAAGACTACTTTCCTCCACGTTACACTCACTGATAAACCTCCCATATTTCTCATTCACTTCTGTGCACTGTCCTTTCTTTAGTGTTCTGGTATTTGCCTCCAAAACCAAAATCATCACATTTTCTAAATCTAAAACATTTCTTAGTTAGATTATAGGCATTCTTCTTTGAGAAACAAAAAATTTAATGCATGAGTTCTCTTTGTTTGGCTTTGTTGTTAGGGAAGGGAATGGTCTGGCTGAAGAATTGTTTCTTTTCAGAGAGTGTTGGATAGGCATATCAGTCAGATATTATTTATTCTTCTTTGAAAGAAAGATAAAACTAGCTAATGAATTGCAGAGTTTCTCTAGGCAATGGCCTCTTTATGCTTGCGGTTCAGACCAGCGTAGGCAATATTATTCACAAAGCTCATTAATGGAAAATGTTTTAAAGTCATTCTCTCAGAGACATTACACATATCTTCCCAGTGCAGGAAAAAATAGCTGAGCTAAATTTGGAATTTCTCTGAAATAAGAAAGAGACTCTCACCTAAGAGAAGAATCCACAAGGATTTGTTCCCTGATGGCTTGGGAATGATTTGTTTCCAACATGTCCCAGCTCAACCCAGCCATACTCTTGGTATAACACTGGGCTGGAGAAGCTCTTTACCTTGCAAGAGTAACACCGACTTACTCTCACTGACATACAATGGTATTTCAATACGTAGAGAAGCAACAGTCATCCGATTAAAAAAAACCCTACTGAAAAGAGATAGGAAAGTGTATCATGATGAAATCAAAAAGTGAAGGCAACACTACTCATGCCTCACGCACAGCTCTTCACTAAGCAAGATGACAGATTTACTGTTGTCAATTCAGGATGATGTATGAAGTAATAGACGTAACTGAAAGTAGCTACATAGAAATACTATATGCTATCTGAATATGCTACCTGAAATTTCAAAAGATCAGGATATGGAACTGACAACAGGATCAGTCAAAAGAAACACTGGGTAGGAGACCAACAATTGGTACACAGACAAGGAAGGACTTTCATCTGAGCTAAGAAAAGCAGAGGAACTTGAATAGTAGGCTACACTGCCAAGTCGTTGGCCAAGAAAAATGGAAAGAAATTGAAAAACAGAAAGGATAAAAATAAACCTTCTAAGAAAGTTACTAATCTCCTAGACAGGATGATAAGGCTACTAAGAAATGGTTTTGGAAATAGTGACAGCCACAAGCAAAAAGTCTACTGTATCAATAACAAAGGAAGGCAGATATTCTGCTCTGACTTGTCCATGAGCTGTACAAGAAGGGAAAGACAATCAGAAGTTTGAGACTTAGAAAATAACTCCCCCTTTCAAATTTAAGTGCTCATATGAATGAAAGAAAGGAGGCGGGGGGGGATTCAGAATTGAATGCAAGTTGTTTATGAAAGCTAGTGTGGTTTTGTTTTGTTTGCATTCAGAAAAGACATCTGGATAACCTGTCATCTCAGTCAATTGTTGCAGAAAACTTATTCTTCTTTCCTAAAGAAGTCATGTGCGATTGATCTCTGAAGCAACTGCTGAGTTAGTTAGGATCCCACAAGTAACAAGAGATTTCTGTCTCTTAATGTTCTCCAGCAAGCTTAGCCTTTTCATTTAATTTAGACTGTACTTGTCACGGCTCATGCTTTCAACTCTGGAAATTCTTTGTGTGGCCCACTGAGTTGGCCAAAGGAATCACTGTATAAATACGCTTAAAGGATTTTGTGTCAAGGGATCTCCTCTTCTATTTAAGCCTCAAAAGGTCAACGTACCTTCAGTTTGGTTGATTTCCCTGAACTGAGGAGGAACACAATAGTGCAGAGAAATCACACTCATCCCAACCCACAAGATCATAGAATCATAGAATCATAGGGTTGGAAGGGACCTCTGGAGATCATCTAGTCCAACCCCCCTGCCAGAGCAGGGTCACCTTAGAGCAGGTTGCACAGGAACGTGTCCAGGCGGGTTTGGAATGTCTCCAGAGATGGAGACTCAACCACCTCTCTGGGCAGCTTGTTCCAGTGCTCTGCCACCCTCAAAGTAAAGAAGTTCCTCCTCATGTTGAGATGGAACTTCCTACGCTCAAGTTTGTACCCATTACCTCTTGTCCTATTGCCGGGCACCGTTGAAAAGAGCCTGGCCCCATCCTCCTGACACCCACCCTTTAAGTATTTGTACACATCAATTAGGTCACCCCTCAGCTGTCTCTTTTCCAGACTAAACAGACCCAATTCCCTCAGTCTTTCCTCATAAGAGAGGTGTTCCAGTCCCCTAATCATCTTGGTAGCCCTATGCTGCACCCTC
>VYZM01014754.1:172342-248621 GCA_013398915.1 Dromas ardeola
AATATATTGAAGAGGACTGGGCCCAGTACTGACCCCTGGGGAAAACCACTCGTCACTGATCTCCAACTGGACCCTGTGCCCCTAACCACGACCCTCTGAGCTCTGTCTTTCAACCAGTTTTCTATCCACCTTACTGTCCATTCATCTAACCCACTCTTCCTAACCTTCCCTATGAGGATGCTGTGGGAGACCGTGCCGAACGCCTTGCTGAAGTCAAGGTAGACCACATCTACCGCTCTCCCCTCATCTATCCATCCAGTCACGCCTTCATAGAAGGCTATCAGATTAGTCAGGTTAATAATTGAGATGCTTAATGGTTAATAAATAATAATAATAATAATAATAATAATGGTTAATAATTAAGATGGTTAATAATTGAGGTGCTAACGCATGATTAGGCTTTCAGATTGACACAGCAGTCTGGGAGGAGAAAAAAAGATTTTGTGTCCTTGATGTCTCTATTTTATGGTACCGTAAGACCTAGGAGGATCTCGCCACTCTGAACCCATTCTCAGTGTTCATTCCCATAGGCACACTTTCTGTCCAATACCTGAGTAATCTTAACTCTGCCCTTCTAGAAGAGCAGTGACAAAACCCACTGATTTTATCCCACCTTGTGTATCAATCAGATAGAAAAACGTAATATCCTTTTTTGCCTAAATAGTTTTGAACATTTTGCCATTTATATAAGCGTGTAAATCTACTAAATCAAAGACGCATAGAGAAGAAACACTTTTTAGAAAATCACAAAGTGAAAAACATAATAAAAGGAAACATGAATCTGATTTAAAAACCAAAGGTGCTGAAAATAGAACAAACTGGATTAATCTAGTCCTACATCTAAGCATCTTGATTTTAAGTTCTAAAGCATTATATATCCCTAGCAGGAAAAAAAAAAAGGGGGGGAGGGGGGAGAAATAAATTCAGAGTCTCAATAAAACAATAAGAATTGTAGCAGAAGCATAATGAAACATTAGAAATGATTTATGGTGTAATGGATTACTCTATATATCTTTACAGAAAGAAAATATCCAAATTACCTCAGCTTTAATAATCATATTCTTAGTGACTACAGATGAGGAACTTTAAAATGTATGTAAAAGACTGGAAATGGTTATAAAAGATCAGAGGCTTTCAAAATTCACCGTGTACCAGGTCTAGTGAGTGCAATGCCAAGAGTAATACATGAAATCTGATCTAACAGTTTCATAATTTTCCTTTGTTTGAGGAGATCCCCATGCAATGAAAACATACAGCATCATGCCAAAACTGAAAGAAGCAGTTAGTGGAAAGGACTCAGAGGTAACAACCACTGGCAAAGTATAAAAAGAAGATGAAGAATTAATGACATTAAGAAATCCCAAGGAACACAGTTTAGATTAAAGGACGTTCTTTTTTACCACTCAGCTGGAAGGTTGATGTAGCACCGTTCATGCAAATGTTTGGAAGGTATTTCACAAACTCTAATTTTGGAGAGTGCTTCTAAAGGCTGTTGCTCTTCCATTGCTCTGTGCCATCTCCAATTTATCTTAAGTATAAAACAGAAAAAATAATAGAAACTACAGTTCTCGTTAAATAGGAGGAGTCATTTTAAAGAAACACAATAAACCATAAGATATTATGGTCCAAATCCTTAGATCCAGAATCTATAGTAGGTTGGCAGGTCCCTTTTTACCTATAAGCAATAAAAACGAAGTAAAAGCCAATCTGTCAAAGCTCAGCAGGTTCAATTCAGTCCCTTGGCTCATATTGGCTACATGTGCACACTGCACAGAGCAGTAAATTGCTAGACTGAAACCTTGGGAGTTCAGACCTGGTTGTGTGGTTTATCTTTAAAAAAATCTGTTTCTGTATTCCTCTCTGGCTAGTCATTTCTAGCAGGACTCTGCACCTGGTATCAGCACTTTCTTACCTTGGTGCCTCAGCCCATCTCCATTGGCAGTTTCTGATGTATTCAGAGCTGACTCTATTCACTAAACATTAAGCACACAAAGAGATGACTTAAGATCTCAAGTAAAGGAGTAAGACAGAATGTCAGACATATGTTTCTGAACATGGTGGCCTACCTTCCTTGTGAGATTATGACAATCGTAAGGAACTTTAAGACATTTCAAATCAGCACGTGCCAAGGCAAAATTGAAAGTTCAGTCATAAGGCAGAGGAGGTTTGTTTCTGCTCTGTGTCTTGTTCCAGCAAGTACCACAGCAAACATTTCCAAACGTGTTCTGTTCTCAAAGCAGGAAAAATTAGGAGGAAGAGGATTGTGATCTTGACCTCTCCACAATGTATTCATTCAACATTGCACAAGTCAGAGGAAATGTCTGTGTCCTTGGAAGAGACCTGTTCTGCTAGCGATTCTTTATACATAAGTGACTTAACATGACAGATGAGAGAAAAAAATGTCTTGCAGTGTTAACATTTGTACCTGTACAGCAGAGATGAGAAGGGGCTCAGAGCTTGTGAAATTAAGTTCTGCTGTCCTGATCTGGCTCAGCTTGGGATGGAGACGGAGGACCACCCCTGGAGCCTCTGCCAGTGACAGCAGGTACACAAAGAGGAGGCGGTGGGGAGTGGGCAGCAGCATGAAGCAATGCGGAGTCAGAAGTAGTGAATGATGGGAAGAAAGAAAATGGATAAGGAGGCAGGTAGAGGAGGGGAGGTATGAAAGGCGAAAGAGAAGGTTTTGCCAACAAGTTTTGGTACAAAAACACTGGGAATCTTTGAGCCTGTGGTTTGGCCAAATTCTGGGCCAATGGTCTAGGGTCCTGTTAATTAATTCTGCGACTTCTTGCTAAAATTCCATCTTTCTATTGAAGAAGAGTTTTGAGTCCTCTTCATGTTGAAGGGTGAGAGCTTTCTCTTCTCTCAAACAGAAATAAACCTTGCTTGCTGGTGCCAGTTCAGCTTTGAAAAGGTGACAAGCCAGCTCTGCTTATGTCTTCTATACCACATTTTCCTGCAGTGAAGAGAGTCCACTCTCCCAGTTACAGCCCTTTTCAAATGATTTCTCTTCCTTTTTTCTCTACCTTCAAGGTATGAGGCCAGACCCAGGGCCAGGTTCTGCACGAAGAAATGCTTAATGTTGCTCTTACCCTGCCTTTCTGACTTTATGCATTTTTGTGTATTTTTTCTGATCATCACTCTCTCTGTCATCGTCTGGAAAAGGTGTTGCCTAATGGCAATACCCCGGAGAGGCAGTTTCTCCTTTACTATTTGCATTTCATTGTCACAAGTGCAAGATGGGACAAGGGATGACTCTTGTGTTAATGAAAGAGGGCAAAGTTTCCATTGACTTCACCGGGGTCAAAACTTCACCCTCAGGGACCTATTGGTAGAAATGGCAGAAAATTTCCATTTTCACAGAGAATTTGCAACCCCTTAATTGTGTTGAAAACCTCAAATATTTTCTTCACAGGGCAAAGTTCGTATCTTATTTCAGATGAATGTAGTGGCTGAGCGTCATCTGCTGCTGGAAAACCTTTAGAAGTTACTTAAAACTCAAACAGGCATAAAAGAGAAGCAGGGTGGGAAAGGGTTGTTTGCTATTAAATGCCAACACAAACCAAGCTGGGCTTTTTGTCCCTTCCCTTCCCCCATTTTGTTCACACAGTCCTCTTCGCCCTTCAGACAGCCTTAGAATGCTAATTTTTCTAATCACTTGGAGAATGAAAACCATTGTAGAAGTCAACTGAAATATTATTTTAAACCTTGTTTAATGAGCCTGGATCCACACCTATAAATAAACTCCTAATTGTCCCTTCTTAAATGCCAAGAATGATAGTTCCCACACCTTATACAACCAGACGCATTCAAATTCAAAGCAAATATTTGAAACCATTTTCAAAATCGGTTGTATTAATACGAACTGGCAGGTGGATTTTATGAAGAAATGGTTTTAAATAAAAGTTTAATTGTCGTCTTTTCACAGATGTTCAGGATTTCTCTTCACATAGCAGCAGATGATACGGATGCTCAGTGAAACGATACTGTAATGATAAAGCTCTGATCAGCTTTATTCTTTGTTATATTCTCTACCACTTTCTGAACTTTAAGGCATTCAATTATTCTGTCTTTCTCAGGGTTAAAATCTGCATGCATGTAACCCTCAGTTAGCACTAATAACAATGTGAAAACCTTCACCCATCAAAGATGTGACTACGTGCTTTTGTCTATCCTAATGGTCTGAGAGAAAAATCTTGATAAATCAACATGGTTTGGGGTTTGTTTTTTTTTTCTTCCTTTTCCTCTTTCTTAAGTTTTGTTGCCTTGATTAGATAAAAAATAATAGGGGGCTGTCAATCTGTTTTCTTTACAGGTCGTCTCTGTCTCTTTCTAAATTAGTTACAGCCTGCTTTTTGTAGCTGTATAGCCAGCCTGACCTAATTTAATTACCATGACTTGTGTGGCTTAAAGATAAATAGTTTTATTCAGTCTGCCTACTTTTGTATAAGTTTTCCCTTTCACACATCTCTCTATATTTTGGCATTCGGAATTCTTGTCCTCTGTTCTTCGGTAGGTTAACACAAGGTTAGTTTTATGGCATTGTCCATATTTTCACAAAAAGGCCTTTGATGCAGTTCTGCTTAGTCCCTGCTTTGCTATGTCTGTTTGTGGGCTGGGAGTCTGTGGGCCTTTGTGGGACACAAACGAACATTAGCTGGGTCTCAGAAGCATGGGATGGAAAATACATACTCATCCTCATCGTGAGGCAGAAATCCTTAAAGCATCAAAGCTTGCCTCTATACTGGCTACTGTCTAAGGTTTTTTTCGTATTTGAGGAAAATACTTCAGAAATCAAAGCTTGAGACACTGCAGAGACGGGAAGATTGGAAGAGCTAGGGTGGTGCGGATGGACTGATTACCACTCTGTTGTTCAAAAAAACACTTGACAGGGAAGTACAGATCTCCCGCTCATCCCAGGTTATATTTTTGTTCATTCCTGGGCAAAGAGTAGTAAAGCTTCCAGGATTATGATCAGGCCCTCATCTGTAATAATGAGCTTAATAAAAAAATAAATTAAACCCTCAAAACACTAGTTCTGCATGTAGGGTTTTTTTGTTCAAAGGATCCTTTGAAATTATATGGTAGGGTGGGATATGTGTTGTGCTTGAGAACAAGAAATAAACTTCAAAAATCAGAGACATGACTTCCCCATAGATGCCTGCATTGGAAAGCTTCTGTCTTAAAATAAGCTGCCCCAGGATGGCACTTGCACAAAACATCTGACAGCAAATGTATTTAAATACATAAATAAATAAAAACCTGCATGTGTTGAGCTATCTAGAAATGCATGAAAAATTTTGCCATTCAGAAAAATGACACTGGCAAAAGGAAGGTAAAGAAATGCATTTAAATGGCATTTCCCTTTTCAATCAGGTCAAGTCATTTGTATAAATCCATAAAAAGATGTTTTGTTCGGCAGATGAATCAAAAGGCACACCATTATTAAACCAAGTTCCAGAGAAACTATGTAAACAGTACCTGAAAATAAACACAGCCAGTCTTTGTGCACATGCCAGAAACTAACATGCTGTAGATATAAAGTAGAAACAGTATTTCCATGTGTTAACAACACCTACAGCAAGAGAAGAGACCATTGACACTCCCATGCTTGGAAAATGGAGAGGTGAATCCTTTGTTTTCAGTCATCATTAACTAGAAAACCCTATGAAAGAAATGAAGGGGTAAACAAAGGCAGATGCACTTGATTTCTGTTTATACCCAAGAGTGCAGGGATGGATTTTTTCATAAACATCCACTAGTGCCCTGTCTCAGCTCCTCTTAAAGCCTGCGACTGGCTTCAATCAGCAAAGAGTTTGATTATTAGTCACTTCTTTTGAAAAAGCTCACTGAATACCTTACCTTTATCTAGGTCTTCCTTTCACAGACGGTACCAAATTAATTAAAAGGCAGGCACCTCTGATAATGCAGTGCTCCCTCCACTCGGAAAAGAAGCTGCCATGACTCTGGAAAGAGACTGGCCGAGGTCACCGGGGCAAACCCCTACTGTTGTTTTTCTTGGGTTAAAAAAAAAAAAAAAGTCCTGCTGAGAAGATAAGGTTTTAAAGGCTCCTCAGATAGATGCAGACACACGGGAAACTTTATGGCACACTATTAATCTTTCTTAGAAAGATGAAGTGTTGATGCGATCTTGATGAAATGTGAAGCTGCCATTTGGAAGGGGAAAAAGAGGAGACTAGAGTGCTTCAAATACAGCATTTTCATCACCAAAGTACACCTATCATACCAAGACTCTCTTTTCACTAAGAGAAAAATGCTGACTTTGATTTCTAATGTATGATGTTGCTCGCTTGAATTAAGCTATTTGCAGTTGCCTACTCCCACCTCCTCTCATAAGAGATTTATCAGAGTGGGTCTCTCTTTACAGGCTTGGAAATCATGTTTCTTGGCCTTCTGCTGAGCTAGCACAAGCGTTGCTGGTAACAGGTCAGCTGTAGCCAGAATTTTGTGTCTTCTCTATCATGGCAGATAAATAAAAATAAGTATGTTCACACTCAGGTCTAGACAGTGGTGAAGATGATGTCCATTAATTGCGTAGCCTTCCCAGGCATTTGTTTCCCTCTTAAATCATGGACCAAACAAGAACCTCCACTTCATGGACTTCTATTACTGGCTCAAAATTGCTGCAGCCACGCAATGCAATTTACCAATCATCTGGTAGAGACTCACTCCACAGACTCAGCTTTTTTGGGGTGTTTGCATGCTTTTAAAGAATATCTAAAAGCATAAAGATGGCAAAATGATTGAACTAATGATGCTGGCTCACTCAACCAAAATGCAACCACATTCCTATGCCTGATCCAGATCACATTTGCATCACTGTGTGCATCAGCAAAGACTTTGTATTCACAATTAGGGAATCACAGCCTGAAACTCCACAATGTAAGAAGTAATTTCCTTCTTCATCTTTGTAGGGCAGTCACTTGCTATATCTCTGGCCTATAGGCCTGTGGAATTTATTGGCACTTAGTCTGAATCTGATTAATAATGATCATATGCTCTAAATACTAAAAAAAAACTATGAAAAAAGCCCCTAACTTCTCTACAGATTACGTTAAACTGTGACATAAGCGGATATAAGATCTCCAGTAACATAACTTTGTGGCATGAAAATGCCTTCAAGCTGTCCAAGAATACAAATGCTTTACACAGATATGTCCCCTGTACACATATCCGTGAAGTTCATGCCAGGAACATTGACAAATCCTTCTACTACCCCGTTGGACGCTTGAAAATACAGAAAGCAAGGAACCAGCTTATACAACCACAAAATCCTCCTTAAAAGAATGCATTGTGACGTTTCTTCCTCTCTGTCAAAAGGGAGAAAGATTTACCAGGAAAACATGAGTGATAATAAATATTTTAAAAAACTGATTAAGTTTCTGTTACATTCCTGTAATCCCTGCATTTTTTTTTATGATCTCACATATAACATTTAGATGGATGTTAGTATCATTGTACAAAGACTATCTCCACATAAATATATAATGTTTCGCCTATGAACACTAAATATGTTTTGCAGCAGTTTAAAAATAATTCTGTTGAGGCTTAGTGCAGTTTTTAATACAAATGTAGACACATAATTTAGAAGTCCCATTTCATGTTTTATCTTGATACTGCTAGAAGAGCCTCCAGCCCTTTTTTAAAAAGGCATCTACTTGGGTTTAGAAAGAGTATATTTGAGGTCGTTAGCAAAGGAAATTGCGACCATTAATTCTGACCTACCACAGGTTTTAAAAGAAAGAACAAACCGTGAAACTTAAAAGAAAATCCAACAAATGTGTTTTATGAATCCATGTGCAATATTTTGGTTACAATGAAATAAAATGCTGATATGTGCCAGACACCCTGAAGTTGCTCTCCTGTGACTAATTCTTCTGAGCTAGATTTTAAATTAATCTCCCAGTGCTTGGCCTCTTCCCACCCTTGTTATTAAACTAAGAAAAGCAGTTTATACCAACCACGCTATAGGCAAAGAAATAAAATAAAAACTCTTTCAAGCATTTGCTTCGCCCCATTGGACAGCTTTACCTAAAATCACATTAATGTTGTATTGAATAAAATTCCGTACATAACATTTTATTTCAACATATAAAATGTTTTGTTTCCAAATGTGAACCCTTTTTTGGGTTCTATGTATCTGAAGGGAGTATTCCTAAGCAACTTACATGAAACTTATCTGAATATTCGCAAAGTTCCCAGGAAGCTGATTTGCTTCAGAACAGAAGATTACAACATTTCTGTAGGTGCAAAAAAAAACCCCCAAACCAAATCCTTCATATGAACTTTTCAAGAAATATTGCAATCCTCAGCAAAATCACGATCAATGCGTTTTGATAAAGTGTTCAAAACATCAGGGCCTGAGGCCATATTTCTCATATAAATAGGTTCACCTGCAAAGGAGGAATTCAGAGAAATCCAGTCTGACACATCTGAGTGGTTCTGCCAGGCTTTCCCACTGTCCTTTTTATATTTAATGATCTTTATTTGCAACTTGTCTTTGACTGAACTGGTCTATAATTTCAGAGTGACAACTCATGAATACAAACAGAACAGAATTAACAGTTGAGGCAGCTGCTGTCCTTGCCTTTAGCCCTACCTCTTTGCTGTGTGCCACTGCTGTGGGGAAGGAAAAGGTGTGCCAGAAGGGACAGGTAAGCAGTTCCTGAATGGCTCAAGCTCAGTTTACTATGGTAATGTACATCTACAGTTCTGATAATAAAAAAAATTAACACTCTGTATGGTAAAGAAGGCAGTGGATAAGAAGAGCAGGTGCACATAAAATAGGATAGGAAAGATGTGTGGGACGTGGAAATCTGTGCTGAAGGACTGGAATGAGAGTAACTGGCCTCCTCGAGAGGTTCTTCTGACAAAGGCAAGGCATTCTTGGCTACCATGACTGATCACTTCCACTCTTCTTTCAGGGAAGGTGGAAATCTACTTCCTTTATTTGTTCAGAGTATTTAGATTTTAAATGTTTCACAAAAGGCTACCTCTTCCAGTATGAGAGTGCAATGGTCCTTGATCTCATTTGGTGTCTATAGATACTTTCATTTTACCAAAAGTCATGTAAGAAGTACAACCACAGATGAATTTTAGAAAAGGTCATTCCTTATTTCCGTATCTGTCTTTGTTATATTCTGTACAAAAATAATGTCCGAATGAGATATTGCATGAGAAAAAAAAGTATAGATGAATTTACTGATCTGTATGTGGATCAAACAGTGACTGCGTTTGGCAGAAGTGCACATCTGATCATTACTGCAGCCAGATTCAAGAAAATAAAGGGCAGAATATGGCAGAGGTTCCACTGCTCTCATCAAGCACCGAAACCAGCTGATACTTTGGGGCTCTGAGGTTACAACATGTGGCTCTTCTAAAGAGCAGACTGCAACCTTGAGGGGTTTGGTTTGTTTTGTTTTTCAACTGAAATCTGACATGCATTACATGTGAACATTTGGAAGTCATATTGTTCATTATGCATTACATATAATTGCTTTAACTTTTATAGTATGCAGTCATTAAACTGACTTTCAAAATAATAGAGCACTTACTTAACAAAACCCTTACCGACATGTGACCCAATAAAGATGAATGAGCATGGTGTCTAACTTTACAAATGCTGTTTACTTTAGTGAAGATGCATACATCCCCTATTTTAATCAGTGGTGATGCTTGCAAATGGAAGGGGTGTATAGGAAGCAGGCCATATTGTGATCTATGAACAGATATACACATATAAGTATAAATTATTTCCGGCACAGATTTGTTTTACTCAAGATTCTCTGAACAGCAGGGAGAGATCTCATATGTGAAACAGTAGGCCCCAGCCAATTAGTCTGTGACAGATAAGAACCTTTCCTTAATTTGTGCTGTTGGGTTCCTATGTGGTCTGTTCCTTCAGTGATTTCATGTTCCCCTCTGACTTCACTGAAATCCAATTTTTATCAGCTGGGATCCTGGCATTCTTTCCAGGTGCAGCAAAGAAATATCCCATTTGGAAACAATGAAGTATGATATGTGGGCCTTGCTTCTGTCTTATGGGAAGGAATGCTTTTGTAGTTCTACTCCTCAAAAAATCTGTGAACAAGGAAACAAACTAATTTATTATACACACAAGTGTACCCTTTCAAAGCACCACAGGGGGACTCAACCAAGTAACATCCATTAATATCTGTAACAGCGGCAAGACTAAAGTATGCTGCTTTGGAAATTTGCCTTTTGTGCAGAAAAGGTTCCTTTAAAAAATAGTCAAGAAAAGTTTAGAAAATCTCCTACATCATTAATATCTTGCATTGCTTTTGATGTCCGTGCATTACTACATTCTCAAAGTGAAGAAAAAGTGAAGTTTTTCAAAGGCAATGTCCCCAAGGTTCATAAAGACCTGTGGGGTATGTTAGATTACTGAGATGGCAAATTCACTCCATACATTACAGTTCATGCTCCAGATAGAGGAACTTCTAAAAATTTAGACTAGTGCTTGCATTATTCCACCACGTCAGCAAAAGCAGCACCTCACACTTTCCTCACTAAGAATTTAAAGGCATAAACCCAAATTTTCATTTACAGCCATAGAAAAAGTAAAAAAGATTCCCATGTTTCTTTCCTTTGGATCTTGTGGCTGTGTACAGAAAGAACTAGGAAGGCTTTATCTTACATTATGGGAGTGGAAGAAGAAGAAAGGAACAAAGAGGGAGCAACACTGCACATCCTTCCGGAGCTGAAGAGGAGGGATGATACTCAGGAGCAGCTGGGAGTGAAGGGCAGTGGTTTTTCCCTTGGGCAAGGGCTCTGAGGGACGGCTCTTAGCTTCCACTGTTCCTCCAGTTTGGGAAAGATGCTAGGCCTTGCCATCCTTGGAGATTCACTGACGGGAGGGCAGGTGGCTGTAGGGCATTAGCGATCATAGCTGAATTCTGAGCTCAGGAATGCTTGATAGTTGTACTTGGTTCTGAAAAGTCTCCGACCAAGAAAACCAACTCATTTATTAGACAGGCAGGAATGAGCTCAGGGGCTGGGGAAAAGGCTGTCCTAGTTAAGCGGCTGTTACTGACCAATGGTCTGGTGTCCATAGCCAGCAGGATTCCCCATTACTTCTGACCTCAGATCTGCTACTGAGGTATACAGTTTCTAGTACTTAAAGCAGAATCATAGAATAAATTAAGTTCGAATGAACCACTGGATGTCATCTAGTTCAAACCCTTGCTCAAAGTATGGCGAACTTTAAAAGTTAGATCAGGTTGTTCAGTGACCGCCCCGTCGAGTTTTGAGGATCTCTATGGACAGAAGTTGTGTGGCCCCTCTGGGCGACCTTTTCTGTCCTGATCCACCCTCACCATGAGCATCCAAGAGGTATGGATGATCTAGAAGACCTTATCTCTTACAGAAAGAAGATACTGCTGCGCAGCAGACGGGCCAGCTCCTGAGCGAGCTTGTTCCACGGGACTGGCAGTATTTCAACAAAGGGGACAGCTCTGAGGAACTGGGTCCCAGCCCTTTCCATTTATTTTCACCAGTGGGGACTAAGACAGGAAGATTCAGAATCATGCAGAACTGTGAGGACTCCACAGTCCCATTTTACATGCTCTTGTGGGCGTACAAAGAAGTACTCCCACAGTGATATTTCATATCACTACACTCAAGCGACCTCACCAGGCATGTCTGCAGAAGACCATCCCTTGTCCTCCCCTCCTCTACTTGGTTTCCACACAAAGCAATCCCTGCGTGTCAGGTGGTTGGAGGACTGTCCTCTGGGTGCTATAGAGATTATTGGCTCCACAGATGGAAGCAGCCTCAGTGACCTGGTATACAAAATACTAGACCAAATGTTCTAGGAAGCAAGAACTGCTTTCTCATATACTTCAATCTTAAACAAAAAATTACAAGCCCTGGTGCCAAAAAAAAAAAAAAGATTAAAAGATTTACAGTTCTTTTTGGTACAGTAGAGAAAGAATTCTTTTGGAGACCTTACAGGAGGGATTTTTTTCTTTCTTCTTGTTGTTGTTAACTTGATTTATTTGCATGAATCCTTAGAAGTCTCAGTCAAACTTCACACAAAAATTATTTCCAACAAAAGAGGTTCATGATCCTGGACAGAAAACAAGTAAAACTCAGATTCAAATTTCTCTTTTACTTCTGTGACCTGGGGCAACTACTGCTGCCTTTATAAATACGCGTACTTCTCCTGTCCCTGGTGATTGTTATTAATACAGTTTAGGGAAAGTGGTGATAAAGATCAATCCCCTACCCAGAAAAGAAACATTAACTGCTTCTTTCATGTCTTCCATAGTGAGTGAGCAGCTACAGTTTCAAATGATCCCCAGATGTTTACTACGTCTTGTGCTCAAAAGCAGTTTAGGTTTTCTCCAGAGCAGCTGTGCCACGTTGGGTATTTCTGGTTATCCTGCAGACTTCAACCTCTTGTCCTCTGAAGAAAATGTAAAGGTCAAACAGAAAGCCTGTGTGGTGCAGAAGTCCCCAGCGAAAAATAAACCCAAGGATAGTCTCTTACCATTGGCGAACTTAAGCTATGCCTCCGCATGCTAAACATTCAAGGAATTCCTACAGAGATGGGTATGTGAACATTACAGGCTTTTCACTTAATTACAGAAAGGTTTAATGGTTCCACTAAAAGAATAATCACTGGGGTCTCTCACAAAACCCATGATATTTTTCTGGTTCTTTACAGCAGTGTTTTCCTATTTCTTTATTGTTACTCAGAGCTCAGACTTCTCCTCCCTAAGTCCTCCTGTCTGGAGTCCTTTCTTCATGTGGTCACAAATTTCTGCCAGTTTGGCCATTACTGGAATCCTTGTTCACTGTGTGCGTCAGCACAACTCCCTGCGATCGGGCCCGCTTTCTCTTTTTGAGCTGAAATAGCTGGGGAGAGGGTGACAGGGCTGGCTGCAGCTGCACACCAGAGGCAGAAAGGCATTGTCTTAAGTGTGGGAATTGATCACGATATTTGCTAGCCTCAGGCCTGGGAATCACGATGTCAGACAACACCAATAAGCCACTGATAACAGCTGAGGAGTTAAACTTTAGTGGACATTTTCAAAGCTTGTAGCCTGCTTCCAGAATCTCTGGTTATGCAGCCACAGTAATGGCATGGATGGAAGTATAAAGAGATTAGCACTGTTCAAACAGATTTCAGGGCCAGCGTGGCATACTGTGGATTTGGAATCCACATTTGGAATCAGGTGGTATCTATTATATATCTGGAATCAGGGATACCTGTTCTTTTGTTCTTGGTCTGGCCTCTGAACACAGTGTGCTCTGATTAAGTTCACGCTTTTCTGTCTCTGAGCTAAGTGAAGATCCAGAAAACTAGAGCAAATCAAACATCCTGATTATCTTTAAAAAAGAAAGGGGGAAAAAGATATCTCAGGAAATTATAGTACAGACAACCTAATTTGACTATCTGGGAAAACATCTGGAAAAGATATTATAATCAATTTACAGACACCTACAGTACTGTAAGCTGAAAAGCAAAGATTTATCAAAACTAAATGCTTACCCAGCTTACTTTCCCTCATTTACAACTGGCGCGGTGAAGAGTGGGAAGACTACAACATATATTTGCGTGGCATCACAAAGTTTTTCACACAGTCCAACATACAAGTCCCAAAGGCAAATTGGGAGAGATGGTCAAGATTAAACAACAGATGCACAGTTGTTTGAGGAAAGAAATACTCCAAAACTTGTAATCAGTAGTTCGCTTGCATACAAAGTGATACTAAACAGGAGAGTCTACCTCGTGTACGTGGTGTACATATGACAGTATAATATTTTACAATAGTAGCAAACAGTAATTACAATATTAATATTAATATACAAGGTCAAAAAATGCCTTCCAAAGCACGTAATTTTCTGGAAACATTTAATGTGATGGAATGGATTCTTTTCTTGAATTTAAAATATATTCTTTGTTGCCTTTTTTTTTATCGGATTGTTTCTTCTTAGAATAAACATGGAAAAGCATAAATTAAACTTCCAAGTTTTACAGTTTACCATGTCAGCTGGTCCTGCGGTCACTGAAACTTAAGTCCATTAAGGAAAATCCTATGAGTGATTGGCAAGTGATTGGTAATCAGGAACCACAATAAGGATGCGTGATCACAACATTGTGCTTTTTACATATAGATTACTCTCTCATGCCCTAGAGAGTGACTGCAGTGAGGTACTCTACTCTTAGACCATTGAAAAATGCATTGGTTTAGAGATTAAATAGTGCTTATATTAGAAAGCTATACATTACACAAAGAGAAAATAAGTTGGCTACTAAACCTGATGCTCATGATCCCTTAAGAATTTTAATATCCAGAAGCAACAATAAAAAGTTCACCTTGTTGTATCACTGAAGGTAAGCTGACCAGCTCACGCTGCTATCCTGAAGCACTACGGTGCTATCCTGAAGAACTACGGTGGCTGCAGAACCCCTGCCATCTAAGATAGTTAATCTTAGATATTAATCTTAGATACACTATTTTCATATATATAATATAAATACCAAATACCTATAGCTATACCTAATATTATACATCTAGTATACTATATACAGTATGAACCTATTGCAAGACTAAAACAATCTTATTCTTTCATCTCTCCATCACTGATCTTTCAAAAATGCCAAATAATGAGGGGGTATAGTCCACTTAAATTGGGTGACAGAAAAATGAAATAAATAATATACTTCCTCCTTAGCTGCTGCATACTTTATGTTTTCCCACATGTGTCCAGGGAAAGTCACTATGGAAAAATCAACCTTAAGCTGTTCGGCAGTGGCTGTATTCCCTGAATAGGACACTAGACCGTTTGCATACTTGATCTTTACAATTGTGCCTTCCCACTGAAAGAAGCATCAAAACCAAACGCTAATTGGTAGCATTTATGTAAATGCATGAAAAATATGGATGGATAAAGGAAAAAAAGTCCTCCAAGTTAGACAATGTTTATAACACTAGTATGTGCTGTTACAAGCAAGAAACAGAAAGTGTGCTGCTAGGCTCAGAACACAATAAATAGCAAGATTAAGAATAATAAGAACAACTTTCATTCTACTTCTCTTTCCTTTGCACTTGCCCTAATTAGTCCCTGATGATGTGAAGACTTACCTTTACTAATGCTTAGTCCCACTGGAAGCAATTAATGCTGATAAAACCAGACACTTTCCAAAAGCTTTAAACAGATTATTATATTAAGAGGCCAACAATTTTGTCATTATTAACCAGGTAAGTAAAGACAGGAGAAGATCATGCCGTACAGGGCATTGAATTTTTTTACCTTCTTGGTATGCACTGTTCCTTTCCTTCTCTTTTTGTGAGGAACATTACCCAGAGGATTTAGTGATGCATGAACAGCAGAGATGGAGAAAAAATACCCCAAATGATGGTAGGACTCAAAAACAATCTCGTACACCTGATATGGTGTAGATAACTTAGAGGATGTAATGAAAAACAAAAGCCTCTGATCCTAATTTCAGGGCAATTATTCTGATTGAGCACTCAAATAACAGAGCTGGGCTCCTCTTTTTAATTAATGAGAAGATGCCAATTTGACTTAATTGGATCAGACCATATGGAAATTAAACATTTACATATATTGTTAAAGTATTTCTTTCATGCCAAATAGGCAGGCTTAAAATTGACTTCTCTGGTCATGTGCGATGATCAAAATTAACCAAGTTGTTAAGCCTCTGTAGGAACAGAACCAAAATACTATCTGAATGGTATTTTGAACATTCTCCATGATCATGGTATGTTCTGTGAGGCTTCCACTGTCTTTACTGTGTTAGAGGAAAGCTGGTTGAATTTGGCTGTTGTCAGATTGACTTACAGTTACGTTACCTTACATACAGTCTAACTGCTGTTGCTCAGCTTCCACTCGGTATCTAGTTTCGGATAGCCCTGTGCTCTCTCCTTCCTACTGCATCAGTGGTGTCATTTAGACAACACAATTCTGTGGGTTTTTTTAGTATTTGCCCAAGGGGCTTTAAAATTTAATATTACAAGAAAGTATTCTGCAGTGTATTGAAATAATTTGGCCTTGCTATCTTTGCTGATACTGAGAACGTAGCAGGATGGCCCTCGCACACAATAATGCGTCCCCACAGTGGGAGCAGGAAGGCTTGAATAAGACTGTTTTAACACAGCACAACTCTTGCAATCAGTATCCTGGCTCAACATAAAGCTACTCTTTATTCTAGTGCTAAAATATCACACAGGCAAACATTTAATTATGAACAGAACAGTACCTACTTCATATGTGAAACATTTTCATCTGTTAGCATATAAATGTTAATAAATGTTGAGTTAATAATCTATTAATACTGGATTAATAGTCATAAGTTTGTTCAAATGGAACTGAATTCACTTATTCAATTATTCCTGACTATACACAATTTTCTTTTTAGGGCAAAATCATGTTACTTACTGATAGATTTCACTCAGCTTGTCAAAAGCAGGTGGGAAGGCTCTGACACGCATACACCACAGACAGAGGTCTTCCAATGTAAAGAGGCCAGTCTTCCCTGCTGAGAAAGCTGAAAAAAATAATAAAGTGCATAGCTGATTCTCTATTTGTTGGGAAAAGGCACATGTGTAAGTCTAAGAATTAAATACAAACTGGGATATCTTTGCCATAGCCTTGAAATGGAATTGTGAAAGAGACACTAAAATGTCCATCTTAGAACTATGCTGACAATTTGGTATTGTGGCTTGCTGAGAAAAAATGGAAGAAAAGCTGGAAAGCAATTTCATTAATAATTTTCACACTGTTTCTCCTGCTTGTGATTCACTTTATTTCAAAGTTTTCTTTCACCTTGTTGCTTTAACACTTTCAAAGAAATCTTTCATTTACAGATTTCCATTTCTTTCCCTTCTTTTGCCTGTTTCAACTTCCTCCCATGAGCTAAAGCTCATGGGAAGTCAATTTTCAAAACTGGCTAGATGGCTATAGAGGAGAAAAATGTGAACACAGAAAAAAATACATATAATAATTGCAAAAATATTTCTTAACTTTAAGAATTGCAGAAATATCCTCAACATTTCAAAATCCATTTCACCGATGGGGATCCTACTTTCGAAAGAAAGTCTACTGTCAGTTATTAAAATTTTTCTCCAAAATATTGATCAGCTCAATTATAGTTACTTACGGGACCACCTGGTTACTTGCAACATCAAGGATTTCCCAAGTCCTCACAAGCTAAGTTGTCTTAAAAGCAAGTACAACTTAATTTACAGAACTGTGTCGGCCACCCGGTGAGGAACGAGCTTCCAGTCACACACCTTCTTGGGATTAACTGGCCAGCAAAAGTCACAGGGCAGGAATCAAGAGTCCTTTCCTGCCCTTGAGAATACATGATACCCGTGGCTCTTTGTAGGAATTAAGATACAAGGTCTTCATTCACCCTTCAAGCAGATAAGGCAACAGCACACCTTGAAGTGGCCATGACCGGAATGGGACTTAATTGTATGCATATAATTAAAAATGGATTTATGGACTTCCCAGAACAGGACCAGGTTCCAACAAAACATCCTTCCGTCTGCCCATCACCAGGAAAGGTGATTACAACTCTCAGATATTATTAAAGCCGATGAGATTGTGGGGCTTTTAAAATTTTTTTTCATGTTCAAAATAAGTCAGGTGTCTTTTTTAGGTATTATTTTTGTATAGATCACCTTGTTTTTTCCATCTGAATTCTCAATGAGAATGCAGCTGCAGTGTGACCTCAACCTTTTCTTTATTTTATTTTATTTTCATTTTTATTACTTACCACAGATTTTAAGATAGGAAATAATGGCAAGCTTACTGGTCTTGAGGACAATCCCCAGGGGTACACATTTTAACCGGGGTATAGCTGTTAATATGTCTGTGATATAATTCCCCACAAGTGAAAGTTAGCCAGAGAGGCTACTTACTCAAAGCAAAATAATGGTTAGGGCAAATGGCCTGGGATCTGTAAAATCTACTGTTTCTAAAATTAATCTCCTTTACTCTACGAAAGAAGGCTATGAGAATTATACACCTGGGAAGTTGCGAAGAGCACTATATTATAGTTAGCTAAAATGGACCAAATTCTTTCCTCATGCAAACTTCTCAAGTCGGTGGAGTTACAAAAGCAGTGGGTTTGGCCTGCAGCATCTGGTGGGTGACTGGGTAGCAGATCTCAGGGACACTTCATGCAGCATTGCTCTAGGTTATAATTTCGTAATAGGTAGTGAAACAGCTTTAGGAAGCGTTACAGTAAAATGACACGCTTGTACCTTTGCAATACTGGGACTTTCTGGCATAGTCTGCCCCATTTCTGTGAGTAGGTTTGAAACCACTTGGGCACGTTCAGTGGCAAAGTAACTGAGTCTACAAATCGCTCCGTTATGCTACCCACCCACCCAACTATCCCCTAAAATACAAACGGGTGACAAGCGCAGACACTCTTCCGAGACTCCTGACCTGTGCAAACCAAAATCAGCTCATAAGGAAAGACAAAATATACAGCTCAATGGTAGTACACTCTCTTTCCCCCTTTCTTCTATTTCAAGCCATGGCACTTCCTTGTGCAGCCCTGTTGAAATCGTAAGCACCAAGCACACAATTTTAGAGTGTGTAGAAAGAATGAGGAATTGTGTTTTGTGTCCTTTACATGAGATGCACGGTAGCAAAATAGGAGACCTGCTCTTTTGTAGTCAGATAAATTTTTAATCCATCTGTGATAACTGCATCTCATCAAAGTATACCTGATTTACCCCTTTTCCTAAAATGTGTAGGTTTCTAAAATCGGAATTAGAAAGAGTTGAAGGACCACAAAGGTATTTCTCTTTCATTCTTCATGAAATGCTCCGCGTGCAAGCCACTTAATTGTATTTCAGCATCTTCTTCTACAAGATACTAGATTTTACTTTCTTTAAATGTTGTTCACTGAACAGCTACCTCAACACCTCCATGAAACCCAGGATTTTAAAGGCAGACATTTTTCTTCTGTGGTGAGAAGAGCGTAAGCGCCATCAGACAATACTGAGATTACACATAGATCCTGACTGATACCAATACACACACATATATATATGGTTCATGTTATTGTAGTGCCTTGTCACACGCCTCAGGAATGAAGGCCCTGTTCAGTGAAAGGCGGCGGATAAAATGAGCGTGACCTACAGCAGCAACGACAGCGTCTGTGCCCTACGCAACTGCAGTCAGAAGGGCTGAAAGCTAAGCAAACAGAAAGATGTGGTGGAGATGGGCAAGACGACTGCAAAATAAAATAAACAGGGCTTAACAGAAAGCAGAAAAGTAGAAAGCTCTGCTTGTCCTTATACGATTCAAGCTACATTTGCAAGTGAACACGCATTCTACTAATAGAAATAAAGATCTCCACTGACAGTGTTTTACATGAAACTGGAGGATAAGCAGTTATTTAAGACAGAAATAAAATGAGTGCACGAAGCACTTTGCAGAAGCTCATACAATCCACTGTAACACTTTTGGCTTACTGAACACTTTGAAACAGAAACTGAACATTTCAGCAGAAGTTAACCCAGCTCGAGAATCCTTGAAATTGGCTTTTGTTTGTCGCCCATAGATTATCTACTCTCATGACCCCTCCTTCCTTTCTGCACTCCCTTCTTTTATTATTATTCATGATTTGTCAGCAGCCAAGAAATTCCTCTGGGTTTCAGTGATGAAGTGCTTCATTTGGACTAATTGTTTCATTTACTTTAAAAGAACAAAGAAATATGTCAAAGCACATTTATTCTTTTGAGGCCACTTTTGGATATCTGTTGACAGTCGTTACGATTTTTGGAACTGAAAATTGAAGATTTAACTTTCAAAAATATTTTAAGTCAAAGCAGCACACACTATAGATATTATGGAGACACAGTGAAGAGAGCATCGAAGTTTTTGCATTTGCGCCACCACACATTTCACCTTAAGATCATTAATTTTCCCAGACTGCCTTGGCAGATCTCAGATATGACACCACTGAACTAAGGCTCTTCATCCTCTGCTCCCCAAACAAACAAGATTCCCACAGCAATGTCTGCTGGAAATGGAGTAAAAGGTAAAAGCAGAAGAGAAAGAAATAGGATAAACTGGCACAGGAGAACTATAACATCAGGACAATGAAAAGAGGCAGGAATTTGGGGATGGAAATGGGAACAAAACAATACGATGTGGAAATATTATCAGTAGACAGGAGGATGAAACAGTCGTTGAGTAGGCAGATTCTCACAGGACTTCGGGCCCATTTCCTGAAGGGAAACTCAGATTAAAATGGCTTACAGAGCAAAAACCCCACTAAAATTAATTAGAAATTAACTCAAATTTAAGAGAGGGCATGGAACATACACAAAAACCAGGCTAATGGCAGAGTAGGTATTTTTAGATTTTCGTTCCCAAATTGTGTTTCAGGGACAACCGACCTATGTGTCAGCCTAGTCAATCATCTCCAACTGGTCTCTGGGAAATATTAAGCTGTATGTTCACCTGATACTACGCATATGGGTTGTAGGAATGTGGTTCAGGTTGAGCGTGCTCTGTTTGTCAAAAAAAAATTTGAAAATCTCTATTTTAAAGTGTACTTTTCCTTTGGCTGTACCTGGACTGCTATCCATTTAACTGGTCTCTAGTTTCCCATCCCTTTGTGGCTAACTCTTCTACCAAGAGAATGTAATGTACCTTTTTATTATGCGTATTTATGGCATTACTTCCTTATTATATCAGTACTCAATAATACGAAGAATGTTAACAGCCATTTGAACTAAACCATTTGCATGTTTCTGCACACTATACAGCTGTTAAGGGAATACAAAATAAACCTCTGTATCGTACTTTCTTAAGCTGAACTTCTTGCCTCACTGACAAGCCACCTGTGATCTCAATTCTGTGTTATATTATAGGCTTTTGTGCAAGACTGAAAAGAGTTAGTTTGGTGCTGCAGCTGATTAAACCTGAGACAAGTACAATAAATAAAGGAAAAGAGACTTAATTTTCACAGTTTACAATTGTGGCGTGTACCTTGATACCATACGCAGATTAAACTTAATAGCTTTTATTTATTCTTGTCCTTTATGGACAAACCAATTAATGCTATTGTGCGAAGCATACTCTACTTGCCCACTGTGTCCAGTCTACTGAAAAAGACCAGTTCCCATTATTTTGATGTACCACCCTAGCATGATCTCTAGTACATAGCATCTTCAGACGATGTGTGCAGTGGAGTCTGTGGCAGCTGTTAAATCAGTATTTAGTTCACTGATGCGAGACACCAAATTGAAAGAGATTGACTTAGTGTCCTGGGCATTCTCCTAGCCATAAAATGTGACATACTGTGCCTACTTAAGTATTGCAGTCGGGAGGAGTGACAAGTTAAGGGGGAAGATCTATCACTGCTGTCAGCTCTATGGTGCAATAAAACCCATGTTCAAGTAATGGTGCCTGCATACAACATATTTAAACCAATATTCTTTTAGTTGGAGCAACTTAAGAGTGCTTCTTCTTCCAATGGTCTTTGGTGCTTTCTGGGAGATTTCTTTCAAGGACATTATGAAGTGGAAATAAGTTTACACATTAATCCACAGCTACACCTGAAGATAAAGCAGCTCAGTGGTTTGGCGATGCAGCTGGTTATATGCACAGTTACACAAGTGGCTGTGTCCTCTGAAACTCAGCTGCAAAGTTTTCAGTGAGACGGCCACATTTTCTCCTGTTTAGTGCTTACCAACTTTAAGATTTCTTATTTGTTGTCTGTCAAGCTGATACTTAAAAACAGAAGACACTTCAATTTTAAATGGAATTACACTGAGAATTTGCCTGTCACACTAAAGAATAGATTTGTTCATTTGACATTTTTCTTTATGCAGACGAGAAATAAAGAATATACCTGCATTTTGTCTCTTCCTTCTTTTTTGTCTTTTGTGCAGCCTGACTCTTCATGTTGTTGTCCTTTGATTCCACACTGTAGCTCCCTTCCTGGAATATTTGCAATGCTTTGATCATTCTCTTCTCTCCCCTTGTTATTCTGTTCCTCAACTGGGAAAGATATATTAACACCAGAAGCTTTTCATTCTAGGTAAGAAGGCAACTTTCTCCATGGAGACACTGTCTGTCCTGTCCACTTTTACATTTTGCCTTGTTATTGATATTAAATTGACAATGAATGTTAACTACTTATGGAAATTGGGGACATAATTCTCACCATAAAACATTTACTGGAGTAAACTCAACCTGGCAAACAAATTGATATATACAAGGGGAAAAATATAAAAGCTATCAGCAGGGCACAGGTTTATTTTACGCAGATGTACAGTTTGCATATTACGGGACTCAACAGCACTCAAGTTTCCAATAACTTTTTTTTTTGCTTGACCAATTTTCTTCACTACTTATAGGTCCCTACAGAATTCAGAGCTGTTATTACAAACATATACATTACAGAAGGAACACAGCCTGACATGCATAGCTTTTTAATAAAGTTTTCATCAGCTGCTTTTACTGACATTTTTTCATTTCTCTTACGCCCTGCTTTTAATGTCTCAGTCTTCATTTGATACTGTAAAACAAAAGGAGTGAAATATTACCACAGAATGTGTTCATGGCTGAATATAAAAATAATCGCACAATGCACTTGAAGCATGAAGACTCTAGGCAATTTCCGTTCCTGTTTGCATATGCAATCTATGCATCTGGATTGGAAAAGTTATCCTCTTTTCCTATATCAGATTAATCCCTCAAAAAAAGCATTCTCAAAGCTTAGATTCATAAGTGAAAATAATCTGTATTGAGTTTTAAGTCTCACGTTCAAAAGTAAGTATGAATACTTGTGCAAAGAATTTTGCGAAATCCTCCGAGACCTGCACTTGTGAAACTGCACACCACAAGTTGATGTTCAAAACTCACTCCATCTCAAATTATATTAGCCAAAATAATGTGTCCTTTTATCACTGAGGAGAGATTGTGATGTTCTCAGTTCTAATTATTTGAGACAACAGAGTTGGCAGAAAAAAAAGCGATTCTCTATCCTGCCACAGATGTCAATAAAGTGAATACCTGATGGTTGTCAACTCAGGTCCCCATCAGGACCTGAAGCAAGTTTATTCTGGCTCTAGGACACAGCTCTGACTCATACCACAGACACATATTTTAGGTGTGGATACATTTACTAAAGAGTAATCTGTACCCAAAATCAGATTGTTTGTCACGATCCAAACATTTAAAGAAAAGTGAAAAACCCCTGCTAATTTTCTGTCAGTACTAGTGGTGAGATAATGAGATGCATCTAATATCCCTGTCAGCCAACCTTTCCCAGCAGAAAAGAAGTTGAAAGAAGTTGTAGTACATTGTTTCTAGACGTCGTCTTCTTTGGCGTGGGGTATAACTTGTGTTCCCTCTTCAACATGAGATGCTTCATGATATGAAGGGGAGAAAGAGAGTGAAGCTTCACACTCTGTGGTCAAAGGAGGTGAAAAGTAAGCTTGCAGTGGGATTGCATTAGTAGGCAAATACACCTCTACTCACTTCAGTGGATTTCTATCAAGGATCATTCTTACTAAACCTCTCTTTTTCTTAGCTTTCAGTTTAGCTCTGATGCATGGGGCTGGCTTTATCCCAGCTACGCTCTACCTCCGGCAGTTTTGATAGATGAGGGATTCAGATTCACGACCCCTTTACTTGCACTTGAAATACGCTACAACTTTCTGGGCAAATCTGTTTTATTTTTTCCATCTCCCTAAATAAAATACCAGCAGGCACCATGAAATCTGACCTGCATTAGCTCAGATCTGATACCCACCACTGATGGATGGTGCTGCTCACAGCACTGCCAGAAGAGGGTTATGTGGAAGGGTTCTGAACAGCTTTACAGATTGAAATGTCAGCGCCAGCATGTCTCAAAAAAATCTCAAAACTTGACTGTTGATACAGTAAATCTGAGAAGAAGTATCCAACAACAGCACAGAATGAAGAAATGCTCTGAAGGGCAGGGGAAGCTGGAAGAAAAAAAAAAAGAGGCTATAAAGTTTGGAGTTGGTGTGCACTGTTATGAATATTGCCTAATTTTTTTGTCAAGAGCTCTCCAGTCATAGATCATGCAGGATGCTTAGCCTCATATCTATAATAGTGAGGGAACACATCCAGAATTAGTCAGAGAGAGTCTGTCAACTAAAATGATTCCCAAATGGTCTGATACCTTGCAACCTGGCAAGTAAACCTGCTGCCTCCAGATATTCCTCTTAGCATCTGGTGGTGCAATGATTCTGAGCATGTGCTTGTGCATTCACACTCACAAGGACAGGATATTACCCATCCTCCTACATTCTCTAAAGCAAAATTCAAATAATATGTTACCAAGGATGGGATTCTTGAGGAGCGTGTTCATGTCACTGCACTACTTCAACAAAATTACAGCTTTACATTCCTCTTGGTTCTGGCTGTACTGCACAACATCCGCACGGCAAAGGAGGAAGGAGCTGAAATTCAAAATAAATCACATGAAAATTCAGAAGTGCTACGTTTCTTGGAGCAGCAAATCATGCCAAAAGCTGTGTGAAGTTGTACCACCATAAAGAGGATGAGAAAGGTCTGAAAATTTTTCTCCACCATTGGCAAATTCTAACTGATGATCAGGACGTTATTAGTACACACCCACATGTACTTTGGGAGTGAAATTCAGTAGCAGATCACTACATTGAGGCTATTGTTGTTTGTTAAATCTTGCTTCCTTTAATTTAAATTCCCTTCCTTCCTGGTATTTCTATACCAGTGGCATTACAGTGCAAGTACCATAAAAAGGACGGCAGAGAGTAAGGTCTAAAGGGACCGCTCAATTCCCATCCTCTTGATTTCTGACAGGTAGCACGATTCTGACCTGGCCCTCATAGGCCAGGCAGGATACTTGTGAGCAACCTGCACACTGCGTTTCCCACCCTGACTCCCATCGCTTGTGATGATAATGACAACACTAAGCTTTCCTCTTTAGAGCATGTAAAAACAACGGATGTATTCTATACCCGAAAACAGCTAAATCATACCAATATGCAAAGAGGCACTTAGAAATACCTTAGAATAGTTATTTAGGCAACCTGTGACTGAACGCTTACTTATCTCCAAGAACTCCACTGCTAATGGAGAAATATAACTTGCCTCCCTAATTTGTTCTCCACAGATCTTTGTCTTCCATCCCCACTCTTTTTTTAGCAATTAATGAAGTCAATGTAAGTCTTTCCGTTGATTGCAGTGGTCTCCAGCAGAAGGCTCCAGACCTGCCTCTGGGAGCTGCTTCCAGTCCTCTCAGCTAAATGGAATTTGTTAGCTTTGCAGCATTACATATTAATTTATACCACCATGTCTGACAGTCTACCCGGGGGGGGCGGAAAGGCTGTAATTTAATATTTTAAGGTATATTATGTTCATTAAATGATGTGTGTACATTAACTGAATGTAGAAGTTAAGAGAAAATATTTTTTATATAATAGAGTACAGTATAAACTAATGAGAAATAAAGGAATGTTAGTCACCACACCATAACAAAATATTCTCACATCTACACATGCCCCTGGAGAATTGTTACCTCATGCTCTGTGTGATGGACGTCTACCAACAGTGGGCTTTGTTGTCTGAGGTGACTCACCTGGAATTAGTTAATGCTTCTAAATGAAGCCAAGGAATGTTAACATTTTAAAGAGCTCAGTGATACAATAAACCCTTACACTGGATTTATAGTATTGGCATCATATTTAATTTCAGTATCTGTAATGTTTTTCCACTTTACACATAGAAAAGTGGCAGAGGGGTTACAATTAAATTCTAGAACAACCCTACACTACCACTAGAGCTTCTTTTTCCTCTTCTATTCCCAAAGCTAAAATTACTTTGTTTTCTGTATTGATTCGCCGTTACCTCAGGCTAAACAGATATGTATCTTTAAAATTACATTCCATAATATGCAAATTGGCACACCACATAAATTACTGAAATGACACAAAAGTAAATGGAAGAACAAAATGTTCTTATAAACCATATTGCCATTCCTGTTGGACATTAAACATGTTCATGCCATATTTATTCCATCTTTAGTGTACATTCCTTAGGACAGATGATTTCTTACGGTATCTGAAGGCAGCAAATTCTGTAAAAATTTGCAGACAGTAAATTTACCAAATAAACACTGTAGAAGATGGGCTGGGCCTAAAACCTATTGAAACCCAAATGAAAATTTCAATTCAAGTTGCTTTGGATCAGTCCACAAGTGCAAACTACCTTTTGTAAATAAGCATTCTAGAATATTAAGTCATAAAACACTCCTCCTTTCTTGTTCATTACAACATCACCTTCCTTACATTATTCACCTTACAAATTATGTATCTATATATACTCACTAACCACTTACATGTACAATCATTTGCTTTATTGTAACTATGATGCAAATTTAAGCATGGCAGACAACTCTCCACCACTACGAATGTATGCTTACATAAGGTTTCAAATCCCTGCGTGTAGGATCTCAAGAGTCGCTGACCCTTGGAAGCTATTTTATTAGGCAGTCAGAATTTTCAGATCTTTTTCTTCTCAAAAGAAAACAACAAATTCAAACTCACGCCTGGTGTATTTTTTAGATCAAAAATAACAGAACAAAAAGTCAGTAAAACACTAAGATTAGTACCGAAATAGTACAGAAATACTTCCTTTTTCCCTGGCTTTTTTTTTTTTCCCCATTTGAAGAAACTTCACCCGGTGTAACTCTCTTCAATCTGGAGTAGAACAAGATTTTACCTACTATATAACAACTAAGAAGCCTATCCAATTAATGAGGCCTCTGTGAGACACGTCAGGGTTTATCTGCTGGTTATCGTGGAGGGCAGTGATGCTGATGGAATGTGAGCACAGGTCCTGCCACTCTGACCGCAGCGCCTTTCCAGACCTCGTCCCGAACGGAAACAAAAACCAGTTGTGACCATCAGAAACCTGATTAATTGAGAGTGGCATTCTGAGCCTGGTGCTGGTGACCCAATGACTGGGAATTGCCCTGGAGGTTTAAAGTCTCATGTCCTTCCCAGGGTAGCAGTCACACTTATAACAAAACTGCCTAGTTAAATTACATTAGCCAACTACTGTTTACAAATTTCAGGATCACATGCGGTCTGCCCATTGTTTGGCACAGATAAACACAATCAGCCCTGGCATTTGAAGCTGCTGACAGATTGCCAGCCACTGGTGCAGATGGTGGCAGCACAAAAGCGCTAATTACCGATGACATTAATGATGAGGTAACCTGTCTCTCTTCAGCTAATAAACAGATGGAATGTGTTTCCTATTAATTTTTTTTTCAGATAACAAATTGTTTAGCTTTAATGGTAGAGAGCAACAAAACCAAATTATCTGTTCTTTGGAGAAATTTGTTTTCTGCTAATTGCTCTAAACAATCAATAACAGAATTACAACTGGCATTATCCCACTGGGAACAGAAGCAGAGAAGTCAAAGTCAATTAGCTTCCTACAGTACGATGCACTCAGATGGAAAGAGTCATTACAACAGAGTGTAAAAGTCAAACTATAAAGTATGCAGTTCCATGAACAAAGCAGACTTGGATGGAAAATCTAACAGAGGGCTTTTACATACCTGTCCATTCTTCATATATCACTGCAGTTTCCAGTTTTTCTTCAGATCCTTCCAAAAAAGGGTAGAAGACAGGTAAGATGACATCCTTGGATCTCAGAGGGCTCTGCACCTTAGGAGCACACTAAGGCTGTAAGTCTTCAGAAGTCATGGCTGAGAAATCTCATCTACAGAATAAAAAGAACAAATAACCAGCTCAGTTTTCTGTTAATGTTGCATTAGTACAAATATGATAAATCTAGAAAAGCTGAGGACTCCACAGTGGCTAGTGAAATATTATTCAAGTGGGCAAAACAGCTGCCATAGTTGACTTCCCAGCCTTTTATCCACTATGGGGTGGAGAATGGCGGGCAAGAATAAAAAAGGGCAACTGTTGTTGCCACATGATCAGTGCTTAGTACAACGGCCATGCTTCAAGTGAGAAGACAACTTCATCAGGACTGGGAGTCCATGCCTGGTGTAAGCATCAGATACCAGCGGTGTGCTGAATGACTGCAGCGTCCGTCCTCTCAGAGGCAGGACTTCAAGCTCTTGCTGAGTCCCCAAAAGTCCTGAGGAGAAGTCAGATTCTTGTGTCTTGCAGGGCCGTGGATCTTGGTCTTTCCGAGCAGTGCCTCTCACCAAAGCCCACAGCCTGTCCAGGAAGAAGCAGCCGAGAGGCAGTGGCCCCCATTCTCTCACACGCTAGCCAGCTAGCAGTCTCTTGGCCCTGTATGCACAGAAACCCCCGTCGTCCCACTCCGGATAGGGCTGCTGCACAAAAAAAGTTATGATATCCTGTTTCAAAATTGAGAAATGGTGATGTGTATTTCTGCATATATCCTCATTTCCCACACCATGGGTTTATGATACAACAGAAAGCATACACAGATACGTGTGTGTGTATATATATATATGTATATAAAAACTGACTCTTCAGGTGGAATATTTTAACTAATAGCAATGGGATTAAAGCAGCAACCCTGTAGCAAGGACAAGTCACCTTCCCTGGAGGTATTTAAAAGAAGTGTAGATGTGGCGCTTAGGGACATGGTCTAGTGGTGGACTTGGCAGTGTTAGGTTTACGGTTGGACTCGATGATCTTAAGGGTCCTTCCCAACCTAAATGATTCTATGATTCTATGACCATCCATATCAGAAAAAAATTCAAGCACATAAGATACAGGCATACTCTGCTAGAATAATTGCTATTTTATCTGATTTTCCTCAAATGCATGGAGCTTTAGATTTCCTTTTATTTTTAAAACATTATTCATGGACTATTTGTTAGTTCCAGTGCATTCAATTAAGAAAGGAACATTTTAACACACTTTGTGTTGAACATAACTCACTTTGTGCACTGGAAGAGTCAAGTCCACATTATTTCACATTAATTCCTTGCACCCCACAGTTTCTCATCAGTGAAAAGCTTAGTAGCATATATGTTGCCCTGGAAAACTGAAAGAATAGAGCTTTACATGAACCCTTGACTGATTTAGTATCTCTCTTGCACTGAGTTCCTGACTCCTCTAGTAAGGAGTAGCTAAAGAGCCAAAGTGCTCTTGCACAGGCTACTCGAATCCAGTGCTTGTTCCCCGCCAGATCATTCCATCAGGACACTTTCCTGCACACGTTTATTTTTCTACAGCAATGTCTCTTAATTTTATACAGGGTAAAAATTGCTGGCCACCCAAGGTCTTAATACATTGAGCAATGTTTTCAGCAGTGATGTAATGTTGTATTTGAAAACACATCATCTCCCCACTTTCTGCTTTATGCTGTTGTACACAAAGGAGTCAACTGACTTTCTCATGCAAGTACAATTGCAAAGGCATCCAAAACTTTTGTTAAAGGCCACCTACTTTTTCCATGAGTTATCACAAACAACACAGTTGTTTCACTATTTAGAAGTGACTAACAATGAATGGCTGTTCTGGGCTGGGAAAGGTTTACATATATCCTCACAGTTCTCTTTATTCAGAGCTTGTAACTAACAACAGCATACAAGCCCTACAGCCGCTAATTTAGTACCACATTGTGACTCCCTCTGTTTCTTTCCATTTGCCTCAAGCAAAGTCAAGTTCTGGTGACCTTTTTTGGCCAATATATATGAAATTGGCTCATATGACCTCGGTACTGTTTTGTACAAAGCATTAAATTTCTTGTACAAAGCAAATGGTACAGTCTGTTGACCAGGAAACTCCTATGACCGGGCTTAAGTTGGTTTGTCTATGCATTGCTGAATAATTAAGTGTGGGACTAAGTTTTGTTGAAAAGGAACACAAACGTTTTGTTTAGTTTTGTTGCAAAACATTGCTAATTCAGGGGCTATTCTGCTGCTAAGCAGAAAAAGGAAATCTTTAAGCAATGAAAACAATTATGGTATTTAATAGTTCTCAGTTCTTCTCCTTAGCCAGGGTTCTTGTAAAATGGAGACAACATCCCTCTATGGCTATATGCACAACAAGAATTAGTAAAGCCACCTGTAACATGCTATATTTTCCTACGCAAAAGAGAGCATGTGGTGGTTAGAACAGATACTAGATACAGAAGGCAACATCTCTCTTATATAGACTCTGCTTTCAAAGCCACTTACGAAATTTTAAAAATTGCTCTGAATGCCTTGCTTACTTTTCCAGCAGAGATGTTTTCTTCCTGTGCTAACGCAAGACAGATTTCCACAGAACGCCAGCTGAGTGCTAACATTTGTTCTCTACAACATATCCCCCTACAGATGAGACCAAATTCTGCTTTCCTTCTCATTTTGGCAACTTCTGTATAAGTAACAGTTGCACAGTGTCATTCTGAATCACAAGTTTTGCTTATGATCTGTGGAATATCTCTCATGTTAGACTGCTTTTCTTCCTTAACGCTGGAATCCTCACACTTCATTATCTACAGATACACAGGGTGGGTATCAAACAAAACCTAAGTCAGTCAGCTCTTACCATGAAACTTTTGTTTTCCTTTCACACACATGGAGCACTCCTGAAGTGTTTATACAAACGAAAGGAAACCTTTTATCACACTCTTTGCTCATCTGGGTCACCTAAAATGCAAAGTGCAAAATTAAATTCCTACAAACAGTAAAACAGTTTATTTCTCTTTCTGCACGCTGCTGCACTTCACCATGCACACAATGTGGTAATTGCTTTTGCTTGACTTGTTCAAACAGCCATTTTCATGATGTGACAGCTAGGGCACTAATATATTTATGCCCTTTGTAATCGGCCAGCACTGCTTGTAATTAGGTGCAAAGTTAATTAAGTGCAATACATCTAATAACTGCCTGCCAGTAATTGTAAAGTTTGATTTAGCGCATGAACTGTCAAGGTGTCAGAATGGTGTGTTAAAAAATAAGTTGCTAACAGAAAAACAATCCTGCCACAAGCCAGAGAAAAGCACTGTGGCAGTGAGTCAGTTGACAAAAGGAAAAGATATTCAATACTTACTATTTCTGACACTAGGAAATGACCCCACCTGCATGTTGATAAGTTGTATCTTGCTTTATTGAACAACAAATTGAAATATATTTTTACTTAACAACCAATGTCTTCTCTTATAGACAACCCTTCCCTTTAAAAGCTATACATGCGGTATAGAATTTTTTTAAGTCTGTAAATGTCAGTCAGATAACAGATTTAATTTAAAAAAAATTAATGCATAAAGAAGGTTATAAAAAAAACCAAGGCATCCCAGAGAGCCACATTTCATGTTTAGGGACCTGGTTTTGTTTGCTTCTTTATTGCACAAAATACAGCTTTTTTTCTTCTGAATGGAAGAGAACTTTGTTCTCTTTAGTTAATTTCTGCTTTAGTTAATTTCACGATTTCAACTATTCACCTGGGAAAAAAAACATGTTGTTCATGATTTTATTCACTACGGGGTATCCTTTCTCCAAATCACAGTTTCAAACTACTTGTGTTTTTATTTACCTCTTCAGTTTTCTTGAAAACCAGCTCCTCTCCTAATGATTGATCACGCCTTCTCCATGAGCACATTGTGAGTATTTCAGGTTCATATTCCTCTTTCTTAAATTCAACTTTGATTCGCTCAAATGTTCCCTTCACCTCCATCCCCGTATGGCACGAACTGTAACATGTTCTTTTCCTCATACTAGGCAGTCAGGGCAGGATTGAGCAAAAGCACAGCTGGTCAGTGGGGAAAAAGAAAAGAAAAAGAACAAATGACACACATTCTATACATAGAATAATTTAGGACTAGCTGTACATCAGATTAGAAGGGGCAGTGGGCACAAATGATGCGTTACCTATGTACCATAGCAGCACAAAATATGTGCATAGTTCAATAATACTTTGATTATTAACACACTCATGGATGTATGAAGCTCAGAAAATGACACCTATAAGATATCAAGAGGGAAAGCATGCTCTGAAGCTTTTTTGGGCCAGCAGATGCAAATGAATTGATGGAAATTGTACACATATAGGATAGCCCACAAACCTCGAGAAATAACCTAAGTTCAAGGACAACATTGCTACTTCCAAAGCAATCACCAGTAAAGCTTTCTTTCTAAAATACTTCACAAAAATCAATGTCAGATAAGCTAATCTTTGTGGTTAGTTATTATGAACTGATATTTGATCAGGGAAATTATGCCCTAGATTGACATGAAATTAATAATGCTTGTTGTGTGGTGCCCGATGACAAAGGTAAATGCTAATAGCTCTGAAATCCTAATGATTGCCAAAGTACTCTTCCGAGCTCTGATTAGTGCTTGTGTTGTGCAATTATGCTTTTCTGTAATTACTGTGAATTACCATCATGATATTATTATTCTCTTATTTTTTATTCCTCTGAAATTCTCAAAATTTCCTGCAGCTAAAAATGGATTTCATTTGCATTATCACAGGCTTTGATTGTTTAATGAAAAATAATTCCATGCAGACCCTCATGTTAAATTGTCCATTTAAAATTTTCCTGTTATCTAGATTAGGCTGAAGTGCCCCTTCTTTCATTTATCATTTGCCTTTATTATCACAATCACTGCCCTCGCTTCATGCCAGATTTCAGAGAGAAGGGAAAAATGAAAGACATTTTTATTCACATCCCTGTCTTCTGCCTGGAAGCCCCTTCTCTGCGTGTTCTCCCTTTTCCTTCAAATTCCTTATTGGGAAATCTTAAAAATACGACGACTTAGGAAAACGTGCTAGCTATGCTAAAAATACAATTTTGTTTGGTTGCAGTAGGGTCTGCAGAAGGCTACCTTGGACTTGTCTAAGGCTTAGAACCATGCCCTAAGCGAGATGACCAAGGGCCATCCTTGTCTATACCTGATGGCTGCTGGATATTTCCCTCTTAATAAATACACCTAAAGGGGCAACGTGCACTTCTTAGGAATGCCCACCTCTGCTCGGGGCGCAGCTACGTCCGCCTCACTACTGACATGTTTTTGGCAACTGTGGATAGCTTCACGGTTTTCAGTGCTGCAGTAGCTTTAAACTTCAAAGATAGCCTAAAATAACAACCATTTTTCAAAATGAGTCTTCATTTCAGTTTCCTCAATTTGAAGCAAATTTCAGGACTGATCTTCAAGGTGTTTGCACTCCCTGTGAGCAGTATTAATCAATGTATCATTAATCAGATGGCTACTTAACAGCCTTGGGAAAAAAAAAATGATTATTACCTCACCTTCAAAAATTAAAAAATAAATAAATAAGCCATTTGTTTGCATGTTTCCCAGTGATATTTTTTTTTATGCACAGGAAAATATGAGACTCAAAGTATTGATTTTTGGAGTCTCTTTTTTTCCCCACCTGTAGACATTAATGGATTTTTTCTTTTTTTCCTTTCTCAGTAATTTTACAGTACATTTGATGTCTTACGAAGCAATGGTGGTTTTGAAGGCTTCCGAAAGCCTCACACCATGGCAGTTTGCAAAACATGAGTGCAACCATGTTGCAGGAGAACACTCGAAGCATTACTCAGCAACTCCGTAATGAAAATGTAGCTTAAACCACGCTCAAGGCTAATCTTCAAAAAACTTTTTAGGAGCAGAAAGGAAAGAGCAATTGACTTCCGTTTTCTGGATACTACATGGATTTCAAAATGTGTGTAATACCAGAACCAGCAAAATCCATTCAAAAGCCATTCATCCCAAAAATTGTGGGAAATGTGGGTTTGGATAGGAGCCTTTCAGAGGCATTGAGTTTAATAATTGTAAAAAAACACCAGATAGACATGACCTTCAAAATTAAAAAAGAGGAAAGTATCCCACAACCTAAAGAAGAGTTCACCTGATATTTGAAATATTTCTTCCTACATACATCGCTTGTGCATGAAGTGCATGTATGTTTGAATAGATGGACGAAAGGTGATCTGATAGACAGAATCTATTCTTCAAAATTTAGTGAAATTCAGTTAACTTTTTCTTCGTTTACATAGACAGTTTTAAATTCTATTGCAACAAAAACGGAAAAATCTTGTGACCTTTGCACAATTTTGATAGTCTTAAGGTCTGATGTATATGTTGCTCAGTCTAGCTCAAGCTCACCATCATTTTGCTGCCTCTATATTAAAAGCCTTCACTGCAGTATTTCTATGAAAAGAGTAATTCAGTTGTTTTTATACTATTTTGTGATGTATTCACAAACGCTGGACTAGAGGAAGATGGTCTAGATAACTAAATATATATTATGTATTTCACTACATACACACAGAATATTCTTTTGTTATTTTGTCTCCCTCTTTTCTTTCCGATCTTTTTCAACTGGTTCCATTTTCACCTCATATATGCATCTGATTTTTCTCTCACATGCACACAAGTCTCCTATGCAAAGTGTTAATATAACACGTGTGGTCACAATTTCACACTTGCAATATTCAAATAGGTCTGAAGCTAGTCAGAGTAAGTTTGACCATGCCCACACGTATACTTAAGGAGACAAAAGCCTGAATCAGATGAAGGAAAACAACCATTTTTTTTTTTTTTTAAATCTTATAAAAGGGTACAAATATCCCTTAAAGATTTGTTTTCATTTTCACCATGGATAATAACAAATGGAGGTACTTAATCTATAATTTTATCATGATGTGTGGAAAATTGTGCCCACATTGAACATCTGTAGATTGCATCTTTCAAAGCAGTGCTGCAGTAGTAAGATTTCATACTGATAGCTAAAGAATGTTGGGTTTCGAAGCAGCAATGTACACTCATGAAACCACACCTTCTTTTCACCTGTTTGTCAGCGCTGCGAACCTGTTCTCATTGCTTCCTAGATGAATCATGGTTCCACTGGACTATGTACGTGTCCTGATGAGCATGTGCTACATGGCCATCTCCAACACTGCCTTAAATATTGGTTCGGTATGTCCTAACCCAGCTACGGCTGCCAAGTGAATGGACATGGCAGCGACCCTCATAGTAAGATTAGCATCTTCCACACTTTCATCCCAGTCTGCTTCATATCAGTTCTACTTGAAGTCACACTCTATTAAGAAGGGCTGTTATTTTTAGGTACTCAAAACAATGTTACACAAACAAACAAGCAGGAACAAGTCATGCATTGGGCATTGACCTTGCCAGTGAGCCAACCTTCTCCAACTGGAACCAGCATAAATGTAAATTATTAGAGAAGCTCCCACCCATACTTCATGGAAAGTTCCACTCTACCACCCACATGGTCACTGCCCCTTCTTACCCCTCATATGGGAGGTCAGCACAGATCCTGCTTGTTTCCAAATTTTTCTTTTATATTACAGATCAGCTTCAAGAGCCTAGGAGAGGGGCTAATCCTACACACATGTGCCTCTGGTGAGATGGCAACTGTCCCTGGCTAAGGAATTAACACCCCTTTTAAAGTTATCCTCTTTATTCTGAGCTTCCAACAAACAAATCAAATCCAGCATTTAGCAACTGCATGTTTCACATCACCAAAAGCCCTTTCAGATCTTGAAGCTGTACACACTGTCTGCTAGAATAACCTCAGGCATTCTGTGACAATTGAATTATAACCAGTGACACCCTCTTTCCCATCCCATTGCACTGAGTTACCTCCACTGTCTACAGAGACGACTCCACATGCTTTCATGCAGGCAGCAATGTGCTGGACAACAGCGGGAACATATTATTAAATATTTCTTTTATCTTCACTTACAATAGCCACAAATTTAACCAGTCCTCAAATATTTTCCATTAGAGTATTGCAGCCACAAAGGTTCCAAGCCTCGGAGGATAAAGGGGTTTTAGGTGATTATGGCTCTACAGTCACTTTTATCTAGCCCAATCAATTTTATCCACAAAACCTTGAAGAAAATACCCAGTCACAAGCCACAGCACAAGATGAAATGTACACAACCATCTGTGCTGCTCTGTTTCCTGCTAGGCCTCTGAGATATTATAGGTTTGGCCGTTGACCTTTCACTACAATTTAAATTTTGTTTGAGGATGTTAGAAATATTTCACCTTCTGAGTGGTCGCCTGTGATTGGAGAGATTGCAGCCAGTGAGCTGGGTGGTCCTTGCTAGTTAGAGGCTTTTCTGGGCTGTCAGGAACTGACTATGCTAATCCGTCACTGAACTCAAATATGCTGGAGTAGCCACATTATTTCATTATTGCAACTTACAGTGCAGTGTGGAGGGATTTCCTTTCTGTATCGGACTGTCATTGACCCTGGGGCCTGCCAGTAAAGAAACATTTGTATGATTTTTTAAATTATCTTGGCAATTTTAATTATCTTTGCGCAATGCAATGCTTTACATGTATGCAGGAGGCACTGTTCTTCCTTCCCTCTGAAAGTTCTGCAAAGAATGGAAGAGCAGCCTGCATGCAGAGATGTGATGGAATCACACAGAGTGCTGTATCCAAATCCCTTCAGACAGGGAAATGGTCTGATGGGTTCATACCCCTTAGCATATGGATGTTCTATTTATAAATTCTTAAAAATCTACCTGGTTATGGCCAGAGCAGTGACTCTAAACTGCCTTGTGGGTAACTCAAGGGGATTTGGGAGCAGGAGTTCTAGTCCAGGAACCACTGCTTAGCTGATGAACACTCTTGGATTAACCACTTTCCTCCCCACATAACTATTTCTGTTTGCCAAGTACAGAGCTATTTAAGGACAGGAAGCTGTATGTAGAAAGTCCTTATTATTATTAAAGGATACTCTACTTTTCACACTCCACTACACAGCAGGAAGGTCTAAAAATGTGCTGCTGTAATCAGTTAAAAGCAGCGTTTTATTGGGCAAAGCTCGTTCTACCTGTCACCAACTAAGTCATCTTATGTAACCGTGGCCAAACTTTAAAAGAATTAACATCTTCTAGGCAGCTACATACATGCCTGGAAGGATGCATGAATGGGCTTAGTGTGTTAGTCTGACTACAATGATACCAAAAAAATTCAGTAGTTGTATACACCTCTCTAAGTCCGTCCTTGGACATTCAGGGACTATATGCAGTAATGCATACAGCTTCAATTCACTTGATCAAACAGCTGTGAAGTCAGGAGGAAGCTCATAACTATCTGAATAATCCTTTTTGTGGGAGTCAGATATACATAACATACAATTGTGTCTGAATCTGGACCACATTCAGGTTAGTATGAGATGACGATGTTATAGAGAAGCCAAGTTGTGCTGAAGATGATTGACATAGCTGACTGCTGTCAGAATACCGCCTGAGTCACCCATTTGGTTAGTTAATTCCCAGACTGAAATTTCAATCACAATGCATAATGAACTAGGCCACTCACTCAATTGTATTTCAAAGTGGATAACAAAAGAACGTTGCCTGTTCTAGATAAAAATTGGACCGTAGCCTGCCATCAATAAATCCCTTTGTCCCATCCTGAAGGCAGTACGCAGCACCAGAACATGGCAACATTTTGGAGTCTCTGAAATGATCTTTACCACAGAGATGACAAATGAGATACTACAGAGCAAACATCACTGGACTTGTGGCTACTACACTGAAAGAACACTTGGTAGCTGGCACAGCTGTGCTGCCAGGATGGGTGAACAGGACTGAAGATGTAGCAAGTTTGAAAGTCTTTTTCTGCTTGTTCTGCCTTACATTAACTCAGCCTAAATACTGGAAAGCAGAAGTCTGCAGCCTTACAGATACAAACCAAGGTTATACAAACAAACAATCAGTAATCACAAGCACGGCAGAAAGCCAACAAGCTGAAGTGATGTTGTTGACCTAGCCAGCACACTGTCTTCTCTCCATCTGAGAAGAGCCAGGCAAGCACATGAGTGCTAAAAATATTTACGCTCCTCCATGAAAGAAGTACTGACCTTCTCACGTAGAAAAAATGCCTAGGTAGCTATTTCAACTTCCCTCAATTGGTTTTATAGTTTAAAAAAAATCCTTTTGCCTTAACGTAGCTATCAAACAGAATCAAACAAGTCGAAACTTGCTTTTATCAAAGCAAATGGATGATCACCATCCAGGTGCAATGGCAGCAAGACAAGCTCAATGAGAACTGCTGTATCTGTAGTGCTGCATCCAGACCTGCATTCTGGTTTGGATCTTCACTCTAATACAGAGTGAGCTGGAACACTCTGTTGTCTAGGGACAGAAGCAAATAAATATCAAAAGAAATTCCAAAGTTAGACCAGGAGCAAAGACAATACATGGATGAAGAGCAGGACGTTCAGAATAGTAGACTATATTTGTAGGCATGTTTCCAATGAGAGCTGGTTAAAAACTGTGCCAGAGAATCTCTTTGAGAGATTACTCGTTTTCCCTGAAAGTGAAATTTCTCACAGGTGGGTATTTATTTCTGCTGGATAAACTGGGCCTGACTCCAGCCTTAGCAATGCCATTTCAGGGGCTCTCAACTGGAGGCCTCCTCCTGAGGACCCCAGATGTCTCAAAAGCCAGGCAAAGCCAGAAGCAAGCTAGCAGGTGAGCTTAAAAGATTTGCCCCGAGACAGATCTGGGCAGCTCCAGAACCCACAGCGACCAGCATCTGATGAGAAGACTGGGAAACAAAGTTAGATAAAGAAATGCCATGCTTAAATGTTTCCGACATCTTTTATTGTGGGATTCCAGACAATAACTTTTTTTTTATTTTTTGACTTTTTTTCCCTTAAATTAAAAAATTACCAAATTAGTTGAAGAATTTATTTTGGAAATCCACTTACGGGACATGACATCGACTAATGCTATTCACTGTTCTCAATTCTCACCTTAAACCTCTAAAGCGTGTTATGTTCCTGTTCTCAAATCTCCTGTTTTCTTAAATTGAAATGTCTATCTTTCCTACTCTTTTTAGCCCTCACATACTGTTTTCAAAAAGCACCATTCCAAATCTCGCACATTTTTGTGAATTGGGAAATAAAATACTCTGTTGCTTTGCAAGATTAATAGCTATCATGTTGTTGAGTAAAATGGAAACATCAAATAGAAAGATCTCAGCTTTTTTTGCTAATTAGGGGACTTTCCATCTTTACCTCAATAAAAGAGCTGCTAATCCGCCTCTCATCTTCCAGGGCAGAGAAATGTTTCAACAAACCAGGAAAAAAATGCATGAATGTCAGAAATAATAACTATTACTAGTAGCCACAAAAATACTGTGAAACGTTCAAAGCCTAGGAAGGTTTGGGAGTGTTATCTCTATGTGATGTTTTGTTTCGCAATGTTTCATTTTTTATAATTCGTATTTCCTTGTGTTTCCAGCAGCTCTGCTCTCCCATGCAAAATCTAGAGTTATCAGGTAAAGCAGATTCAGCACCAGCTTATTAGTAAATTGTGACGTACCAGCTCTTTGCTTTCTGAGCTTACCTTCTAGCAAGGGTTTAAATATGAAACCAAGTATCTTGAAATTCACCAAAAGAGCTTTCTGACACAAACCCACTTTCTTGTGTATCTATATCCACCAACAGCATTTTTATAATATTTTGAAATTACATTTTAACACCACTGGCAAACATAAAAAAAGGCTTTCAGGGAGTGAAGCGAGGTTACTTTGACTTTGGCACCATCTACTGAAAAGTGAGTAAAAGTGCCTGGGCTACAAGACCAAGAAAAGATGTATTAATCAAGGAAATATGCCCTAATTTCTTCTTGCAGTGTGAATATTTCTATCTTCTCATCACCAAGAAGGCTTTAACTTACATCCTTGAAAAATATTTTCCTAGCTTCTCATTACTGTTGACATTCATCAGCGTGCAATGATATAATGTAATAGGATCTTTCCAGTCTGTAAGATAACTAGTACAAATAAACACAAAGTTGCTTGCACTGACTTTGCAAGCAATTCTTCACCACACAGAGGCTGAGGAGGAACAAGCCGTTTCAGTGTAACTGCCAGGAATGTTCTTAGCTGTGCAAAATCCATTAAAATATGAATGCAAAAAAAACCTCACACGAAGGCTTAGTTTAGGAAAACAGTTTTCTTGTTCTTGCCTTTCTAAATATTTTATTCTCCCTTTCTAGACAGAATACTTTCTCCATGCTTCAACAAGCAAACCATAAATGATAAGGAGCTGTATTTTGTGATTAACATTTAAGTTCAAAATGTTTCTAAGTAAAAACTTAACAAATGGCAGATTTTTACCTGGTTTTTATGGTTACTGAAAAGTACCAAAGTTGAGTTTCATAAATTTTTGCCACCAGTGAAAACAGAGTATTCAAACAGAGAACAACATTTGCACTAAAAATATTAAAGAAAAATACTGAAAATTACTCCTAAACATTTTCAAAGTATAAGAGTTCAAGGGAAAATAAGTAATGTTTTGCCTCTGACTGAATATATATACAGAACTTGCTGTATATGGAGCGATTATATGTTCCCATGTAAATAGGAACAATCAGCTACAATCAAAATGCATAAGGACAACTAGGGGTTACAGCAAATTCAGAAGATGAAGACAGAGGTTAGTAAGTAAAAAATGCTACAGAATAATAAGAATTGATCACCTGTACCTCTGAGCAACGAAATGAAGACAAGGAATATTGTCTTAAGCCTGCCGGACATTCAGAAGAACAGAGCCGTCATGCTCGCAGGGTCTGCTGATTAATGCTCGGCTTTAGTGTAATGTAAGATTTATTGCATTTTGCCTGAAGTGGGTAATTGAATAATCCCTCTAAAAAGCAGTAATTTTTCCATGAAGTTCATAAAGTTAATACACTCCAAATCTCCAAGCAGCAAGAAAGAAACAGCTAAGCATCTACCTGTGGAAATCATCGGATGTAATTCATAATGCACAACCGTCACTTCATACAAGTTTGTTATTACAGTGTTTTAAAGGAAAGAATAAATAAATAATTTTTAAATAGTGTCTACATACACATATCACGATTGGTTGAATGAACCCGATCTCAAATCATTTTATATCACAGTAACTCCACTGAATCACTGAATACTATTCTAACTTTTTATGGTCTAAAATCAGATTGAAACGCAAAGATAGCCCGACTCAAAATCTGTTTATTTTTGTTAGTCTTTCAAGATGTACTGGCAATATTTCCAATTGCTGGCAAATGAGAGAACAAGTTCCACATGTCCTACTTAGGCTCTTGATATCAATGGGAATGTGGGTAAAAGGAAAGAAAATGCATATTGATTGGTGCTGTGTTTGGCGTTTATAGACCTTATCCTATAAAATGCATGTAAGACTTGGACAATGAGCCAGACAGCAAGCACTGTACCATCTAGTAATCACTATGAACAGATGGAGGATATAATTCAGTCTGTGCTCCAGAACGGAAACCTCCAGTATGAAGATCCTGACAGACCACAGAGGAAGGCAAGGTATCCTCTTCTACTGGGCTGTGCTTTTCTACTTTTTCATACCTAGACCAGATCAAAGAGGCACACAATAATGACCGTATTCTCTAGGGCTGCATTTATAAGTGTACAAAGGTGTAGGTTAGACTAACAGACCAAAGATGTGTCACTTAATTAGTTTATGCAAAAGGAAACTGAAAAAAAATTTAAAAGCAGAATTTGGACAAAATGTAGCAACCATAAATTCTGCCTCAGATGATAATACTGTTAATGAAGAAAAATGAGCTCAGTGTCTTTCAAAACAACAGAAAGCAAGGTGCAATTTCCTCAAATCTAATAATATCAAATCTATCAAAATCCTCAAGCGTATGTACTTAAAACGTATGACCTACAACTGTTACCACACCTCTAGACGTTCTTATCAGGAGAAAGCACTAAAGAGATTTTTTTTGAGGAGAAAAAGAGAAAATATCAAGGGCTGAGAGTGTCACTAAGAATGCTGTATAGAGGAAAGGTGAAAATCATACTGCTGCAGTAGCCTGTGGGCTCTTCTTAAGATCCTGAAAGATGGACCCAACCAGCAGAACCATTTCCTTGCAGCCCAGAGTCTCCAGTAAGAGTCATTTTTGAAGACATCTTACGCGCTGCAACAACACCTTGATGTCTGACAGTCAGGCTGATCCTGAGATCAAATTAAATCAAAAATTCCCAACACATAAATTATACCTACCCGCAATGCTGAGATGAGAGTCTGGCCTCATGATGAGAGTCAGTGTTTTAAGAATGATTACAGGAAATACTATTACTACTATAATCATACAGTAAAGAGAATCAATTACAAGGACATTTTACTTGATAGAATGAGTAGTTATTTTATGTAAACATGCAGTGGACACTGGTGATGAAGGTGCGTTTTTGTGCATCTGAAATGACTGACTTGTGCACCTATTGTGCCTGATTTGGGGCCTGCTCCACTAAGGATACTGATGTCAATGTTGCTGACCTCTTAGCCACACATGGCCAGAATAATTCTGGGGGAAGGGAAGTTCACTGTGAAACTTTCAAAAGACTTGAACTAAAACCGTTAAGGATTACGCTCTTTTTTCAAAAAGTGCCCTTTAAGATACAGATACGCTAGAATGAACCATTTCTAACCTGTCAGAATGCCAGTTCACCGCTCCATGGAGACTGTGCACTGACATGGAGAGGTCAGACACTCTTGAGGACCCATGCCATGATCTCCTTAATATTGAGTCCTATAACAAAGGTAGAGAAATATTTCAATCTTCACTTTCAACAGAAATTTTGAACTCTGAATTACCTGCATTTTCTCCATAGCCCCTAAGTAATACTACACATCAGAAATGCAAAATTATTAACTCTAATCCAATCGTGCCCATAACCGTTCCAAATACAGTTCCAAGTATCATATCCAACTCTTTGACTGGAGACTTCCAAATCCATAAACATCAGTATAGGACAAATTCAATCCTGGTGTTAGTGGATGCAACTTGGCAAAAGCCAATGCAGTCACGAAAGATCTGACAGGTAAGAATTTCTCAGATGATTGGAAGCTATACATGACTGTGTGGCACATGCTATCTAAACCTAGTTAGTGCCAAAGGAAGAAAGTTACAGTGCTTCTCTTGTAAAGCATCCATTAATCTATTTTGATTTAGTGGATACAAAAAAACATAACAAAACCAAATTCCATAAAAGAATGCTTAAAGTGTAATTTGGAACAACTGAATAAAACCAGAAAAGCAATAAACAGTAAAACAGCTCAAGGAAAAAGTCCATTCACAGGAAATCAGTTTACATACTTCAGCTTTCTAAATTTCCCTCTTGTTTGTGGCCTCATACACTTCAGATATCCCCATGCGGCCATACAAATAGCTGGACATTGCACAATGGCCAGAAAGTCAAAGGATTTAAGCTGTACTGGCGAGAGATAAACCAAATCCAAAGAGGCGGAACAATGCTCTTCCACTAACCCTACTGACTTAAACCAAAAAGCAGTGGCTCAAGCCTCTTCCCCAGTGGGTCTGTGTAATACACGGAGAGACACCACCTCTTGAACCAGGTCATTGTGTCTCTCACAATTTCCATACCTTCTCTGTGTCTCATTGTCTGAAAACACTTTCTGGAGCCTCACGTAGACTCAGCTCCTTGGCGAATGTAAACTAGTAAGTCCTGGAGTAGAGTCAATGGCCCCACACCTAGCCACAACTGATCAGAACTTGGACTTCAGTTTTTCACATAGCTTTTCAATCTTTGTTTTTCACCTGGCCATGGCAACAAAATGGCTTTTTTGCTGGGGCGTGCAACTTACACTTCCAATATTACCCTCAGCGGACTACAGAGTTGAGAAAATTGTGATTCCTTTTTCATTAATGAAATGATTCTCAGGCTGGACTGCAGTGATACAATACATTTCAGACATTCTTCTTCTCTGAATTAATGCCCATGGGACTATTAATGTAGTACTTTTGACATAAGAGATCTTTTTTGATTGTGCACTTCATGTTACATAGCTTCACTAGAAACACCAATGGAAACATTAGAATTCTCTATTCATATTTTTAACTTTCACTTTGAACCATCTGGTAATCTCAGCCAGGTATGAAGTATATTACAGGCCTCCAATAAATCTTCAGGACACTGTCTACTACTAAGACCAGATAAAAACCACATTTTTAAAATACGATACAGACATTTAAAATTTGAAAACAATGTTATCACAACATATACAGGAAGATAATGGAAGAAGGAGGGCAAATTTTTGGTACTGATGTGTACTCAGAAAGAAAGAATGATACTTCCATCCTGGTTTTAGCATGATACTACCTTGAGATTTCTGTGCAAAGAAAAAGGCCAGATAGGACATATTGGTCCAATGCCTCTTAGGGAGTAAAGGTGTTTGTTTTGGCTCCTGTTAAGAGTAGATTAATGGCATGAGAATGGCTACAGTAAACACAGGAGCTGTTGGCTGAAGAAAAGTTATTCAATCTTGAGAGCAAGCAAGCAGTGTGGGCTGCCAGTGAAGCAGTCCTTAGTGTAAAACACTGATTTCTTTTGTAATTTTATTGGTTTAAGAATTTAGAGTTCTCACCCATGTTAGTTAGTCTGAAACATGGTAAACAGTGATTCATGTTGCCATACAAAGTCTGTTGTATTTTCTCACTCAATGGAAGAATTGCTTGGAAAAAGTATTGTGCCATACTCTGCATGGCTGGCAGGGAGCTAGGCCTGACTGAATGATCAGTATTTGCAATGCGAAATTTGCATTCTTCATTAAGCAACCAAAATGCATTCTTTGGTGTATAGTTTAGGAGTTTGTGGTAACACAGTACCTTATGTAGTAAGTTCTGTTCCAGATAGCATGGCAGATTCTGGCAGAAAAAAATGGAGAGGGGAAGTCCATGCCCTGTAAGCAAATTACAGTGGGGCCCAGTGGGGCCCATACAATAAAAGAGGATGGAAGTTTGGAATGGCTCAAATATTTAGAGGGGAGAGGAGGGGGATTGAAAACTGGGAGTAATGTGAGATAGCAAATCTTGCCAAAATATTTATGTGTCTCTGACCTAGGCAGGTTAGATCTTCAGATGAGAATCTGTTTGTAACAGGGGCAGCTAATAAAAAGTAAAATTTATGGCTTTCTCATCGTAAACGCTGCCCCAGATGTTCAACCACAAAGTACATAGGTTAACCGCCTAACCAAGTGCAAGGAAGAACATCCATAAAACAACTTCAGGGTATCCTTTTACCACTAAAGGCAGAATATTTGACTAAAGAGCAAACAGTATATGGTATCTCAAGTGACTCCTTAAAACTCCTGCCACAGAATTATTGAAGATGTTAATACAAGAATTGCCATATGAAGACCAAAGACCGTATTTTTCACTCTTCTCCTTTACAAGGGGAGAAACAGAGCTGTTCTCAAAAGCTGGACAGGACTGATACTTGTCCCCGATAGGTTATGAGAAGTTCATATAATAAGATAAACCCCTAGAGCATGAAACACAGAATCATGCTGGCCTTTTATTTGATCAGATGTCATTTCACATGGACTTTGATCTATACTCCAGCAATAATCTACTTTCTGAATTTCTGCACAAAGAATAACATTGGAATGACTGTGTCTGTGACCCCAGTGTGACACACCACAAAATACTCTATTGCAATCCTTCCTTTAACCCATCAGCTGCTTTTGAGGTAGGCATGTCTGTATTATGCAAAAATCTGATCAATCACCGTGCACCCTTCATATTCTACAGCCAGGAGCATCCAGAGCTGTAACTGCTGAAATGCAAGATTTCCCTTGTGGTTTGCTAAGTCCAGAAAGCCTCAGTCTTAGCTGAAAATGCCTGTTGTCTGTTGCAAATAAGCTTTCTGCTATTATTCATAAATTTTAGGGCTAGATACATGATTATGTTAATCCTCATGATAAAACAGCAATAAACTTGCAACCAGTAAAGGTGAATGGTCCCTGCAAATGATGGAAGACTAGAATAGATTTGTGAATGCTTATGCAGACCAAACATTCAATCTTTTTTAATATTTGCCAGCAGATAGTTTTCTGTTTGTCTTTTTCAGTGTTGAGGCTTAGGATGTCTTCATTACATTCTAGACAAAACTCATCCTTCCCTGCTATTGCTTATTATACACATTAAAGAATTTTTGCTATTGAAGTTTCAGAGATCATTGATGACATGTGAATTAAGTACACCTTGCCTCTAGTCAATTTGTGAGGTCACCATATAGCTGGTTCTCCTAAATTGTCTTCGTGCCTTTAGCTGACAACGTAATAAGAATGAAAGGTCTCTCCATGTGAGAGACCTTAAGAGTGTATCTGTGGGGGAAACAGCTTCGGAAGCACATGTATGTTACATTTTTTGGTTCTGCTTTGCAATGGAGACAAACAAAAGTCCTTGCCATTTGCTGAAAAGCTAGAAATAAGAAGGCTGAAAATAACTAGGAGAACTGTCTAAAATTTCTCAAAGCCAAGTTAGAAGATCAAATGATTTGGAAGGCTGGGCAAGGTGTGCAGAGTGGAATGGATTAATTATTTATTCAACTTTGGTTTCTTAGTTTGATTTTTTGTATGAACATAGCACAATTATCTATTCTAATCAGTAATTTGCATCTCAGCTACTTTTTCCCATCCATACCCAGTGATGTGGTATGACAGGGCTCAGGTTTTGAGCACCAGCCCAGTGTTTCTGGTTAGCCAGGGCTTGGTTTCAGGAATTCAACTTTCAAGGTCTACACGTACATGGATGCAAGATGTGTTAATGTTGGTTCTGGATTTCAAGCATAGATTATGCACTCTCTTTGTAGACATACATAACTGATGAGTATCACTTCTATAAAGTTACTGCACCGGAGCAAGGGACACTTGGAAAGTGTAAAATATTCCATATTCTTTTAGACCACCTTTGCACCTAATGCCAAGTGCAGTTTTACTGTCACTCTCTAGATAGTTTTTTTCTTTTAATCATCTATGCCCCAGCATAGTAAGGGTTGTTACAGTTTCCGAATTACGTGTAGATGACTTTAATTTTATTCATTGCCATTGTATAATTTTTCATGGAAAGAAAAAAAATCACATAATTGTTTGAAAAAATTACATTCTGCAGCATTCTCTGGCAGTGATGGGAGGCTCTATCTTTTCCACCGTTTCTGACATTACGTTCCAGGATTATTTTATCACCATTTCAATCACTAACATTCAATCCTATGAGTGTTCACATGCATGATGTATCCTTCATCAGTTGCATCTCACAGCGCTCTTGTTACCCATAAAAAGGCATGCCAAAAATTTAGGATGGGAAGCCTGATTAATTGTTTCATCCCTGCTGCTTTCCTAATATCTACTGCTGCTCAACACATGAGAAAATCATCTCTGGCCAGACCAAAGGTCCAGCTAACTGAGTAGCAGATGCATGCTTCGGAAAACAAGGTATTTAGAGATTTATTGTTCCCTTGAGATACCCTCTCAAGCCCTGGACTTGAGTCACTCTAGAACCGCCTGATGGCATCTACTCAGGCGCCTCTTTTCTCTCATTGGAACAAGCAGATTCAAGGTGGAATTTACCTTTCTGTGACACAATGCTGAGATCAGTGAAGTCTGTCAATATTCATGAAACTTCTTCATTAAGTCAGATAGCCTGACATGCATTATATGCTCCTGACTGGCGACCAGTTCTGTTTCCACATACGAAAACTGATCTGTTGTGGGATTTGGGGTAGGACAGTTTTTCTGTTTCCTCTCATACCTACTAGTGGTATGGTGCTTAACATTAACAGGTTTCAGCTAAAACCTCAGCAGTCTGCAGCAACATAAATAGTAGCAACACTGCACACTGCATTTCTTAATCAGTGAAAATAACTGCTAACATGGAACTTGGGCCCTTAGTTCTCCACAGTCAGCATCTCCATCTTCTTCCATTGCTCTTCTCCACCTTGCCAATACTTCCTTTTCCCCTATTTCTGCAGGTGTCGGAGGTAGATAGATCACCAAAAGCTAAATTTTCACAGGTAAAACAGGTTTTCTGGGATTTTGGTAGCAGACCTTTGCTTCTGGAATAAAGTAATTTTATTATCATTATCCCTTTACAAAAGAGAGGCTAGGACAAAGGGGATTTATAGACAGCTAAAGCCTACACAGAAGCTGAGAAGAGCCTACCTTATGTTAAGGGTTATATAGTAGGAACCCAGTACTCCACCACACTGGATTTACTCATAAAATGCTTTTTTCATTGAGTTACAGTTGCAGCCTCTCCTTTAAACACCACTGCTGTGCCTGTCTTCAATAGCCCGTGTTTCTGGATCAAAACTTACTTTTCTTCCTTTAAGGATACTGCTCTTTATTATGTCATTTGTAACAACAGAGCTGTTAGGGTAACGTAAATAGTCCAAATTTCACTTCCTTTCACATTCCATTTTCGCTGAAATTAAGTAGATGAGAAAAATACAGAACCTTCAATGGGAATAATCTTGTGCAGATGGAGGAAACCCAGATGCACTTAGTAGAGCAGCTCTTTGTCAGTCAAAGGAGTCCAAAGGACAGATGTGTTGTTTGTTAATCATTCAGAAAACCCTTGTGATTAGGAACTCCTAGATCTCGAAAAGGCCAGCCAACTAAAAAAGATACGCTGTGCTCCAGCACTCATAGTACTCCATTTGGGAGGACAAGAGGATTCCTTGGCCAGAAGTAAGTAAGAACAATGTAAATAAGGTTATTATACATAAAAATCAGAGTGCGTGCCCTGGAGGATGGGGAGATTTCAGTTCTTTAAATCAGCTAGGAAGATCTGGCAAAGTTCATTGTCCAACTGGCTCACAAATTTAACAAGAAGACTAGTGCAAATATTTCTTTAGGAGGCTTAAGGAAAAACAGAGGTAGATTCAAGCCAATGAATGAACACTATGAAAAGCAAGTGAATGCATTAGTAAAGAACCTGAAAGCAATACACTGTGATCCCCAGAGAGTATCCCCCAACTCTACAGAGTATAAGGGTGGAGGAAAAGCAGAGAGTATCCAATGAGAGCTAACACAAATAAAAGCATAAAGACATATGGAATATAGAAAGAGTTCAGCAGGTACTGAATTTTTGCATGGGTGAAAATAAATGCCTCCATTTTATATAATTCATGTGATACCCTAGGATTTGTAACTGCTGTTGCATTTAATCAATATCATAATTTAAAAAAAAATTATTATTAATAATTATTTGTATTACTTAGGACATGGTCCAAAGCCAAGGACTGCAGTTGCTAAACAAACAAATATGAAGTATACAGCTGCTGCCCCCAAATACAGACAAATAGGTAATACTACCAAAAAAAAGAAACTAAGATTAGTCAACAGTATGATCGATCATTTCAGCACATCGTTTGCATACTTGCTTTCAATATTTCTGTAGACCTCATGACAAAGTAGAAATATCAGAGGCTGAAGAACAATTAGACAACTTAGAAGAAAGCACGAGATGGTTGTTTGGAAATCTGTGTAACAGGGGAAGATGCTCTCAAGGGGAAATCAGTTTGGTAGAAGTAGCAGAGCAGTGATAGAGCAGCGTGGCTCATACGGTAACTGCAGCAGAGGAGAGGAACTGAGCAGTTGAGCCAAGTTGATGGTAAAGCATTCAAGAATGGAAGCTAATGGAGAATGACAAAGATTTCAGCCTGGACTAAAGAAGACAACTGAATGTCAAATGCAAAGTTAAGATGTAGAAGGAAAAGAGGCGGAAAGCAGAGGCACAAAACCCCCACAGAAAAGGACGAGTGAACTGTAGAGGATCTACTTGTAAGATGTGCTGAGGGAATAAATAAGGAGGTCGAAGAGAAATCGGGAGAAGGCAGAGGCACAGCAGCCAGACCAGACATGATGTCAAGCAGACAACTGCAGCTGGATGGGTCAAAGGGGATGAGCAGGGACACTCATCAGAGACGCTGCTAACTCTGGATAGAGCTTTAGTCATGCTGAGTTATGAGGCAGCTGCAACACCCACTAACAAAGACTTGGCTCAAGTAAGACCATATTTAAGTATTGAGACTCCCTGTGACAGAATAGTACTGCACAGCAAAATCATCTCTTTTTCTTGTTATTCTTAGGCATAAGGACCAAGTACCAAACAGCTTTATGGTTCATCTGTGGGAGAACATAGCAATTGAAATTATATGTGAACAGTAGGACCCTGGTTTGCAAAAAAACATGAGTTTGAAAAAATCTCTGTACACAGTTTAGTAAATTTTTTCACTCCAGCTATGCACCGAGGCCTGGAACTAAACAGGTGAACACACCACTGACTGTGCCATAGGTAAATCCATGAGCAAGCCAGGCATCATTTTCTTCTACCATTTTCTACAGATCATAGTTAACTATTTACCACATTTTGATTTGTCATGTTTATTCTTCATGTCATGTCCTAAAATAATTCCTTAGTCTCTTCATCAGTCTACCTCCTTACCGGTTGCTGCCCCTCCTTCTAGAAATTTCTGTACCTATCTTGTTTGTAAAAACAATGTAAGAGTAACAGAAAAAAAATATATAAAATAATAAAAAAATAAAAAAACAAAAAAAAAAAAGAAACAAAAAAAAAAAAGAAAAAAAAAAAAAAAAAAAAAAAAAACAAAAAAAAAACAGGAACAGAAAAAAAAAAAAACAATTGGGAAGTTTCCTCCTCTCTAAAAATACTACAATGAGAATAAGCTCACTGTAGCATGTTACTGTAGCTTACGAGAATGCCTATTGTAGCACTGCATCTCAGGGATAAAATCAGCTCTATAGGTCCGATCAACCAGAATTTGCAGCTGTAGCCATTTATTACATCAAATCCATCCATATATGAAGAGCTTAGAAAGATGTCACAACATTTTATAAGTAGCAATACTAATGTTATCTCATTATGTATACTAAATATCCTGGATGATTATATATTCAGTACATTATTTTCTTGTTTTGATTCCTTAGGACAAGCAAGATAAATATCTCACTGTCTGGTATGTTCCACTGCTCTATATTTCTTATCTTCCTATCTCAGTTATGTTGAGCTAAGAGTTACTGAACAATGAGTAGGGAGATAAAGAAATTCAAATTCTGTTGTTTTCTACCCACAGAGGAAACAATCAAGAAAAAATTCCACTTTCACATCAAACAACTTCACCCACACTAGGTTCAAGGGCAGCTTTGTCATTTACAGCAGTAGTGTTAGCATATCCATGCATGTTCATGAAAAACTTACTCTTTTTTTTTAGTGTCAATTTTTCGATACACAGTTGAGGGAACTTTCAGAAAGTGCCACGTACTTTTGGCCTGAAAATCAGGCTTTTTAAAAGAGCTTTGGGTTTCCAAACAGATAAAACTCTACTTAAAGCGCTTATTATCACTCACGAGGTCGTGGCTGAAGAAAAAGCTACTTTCCAGATCCCCTCCAGTTTCCTGTCTTCTCATAACTATATTATGCAGTGAAAGAAGGCCCCTAACAGTCATGGCATGAAAAAAACAGCAAACACAGGAAGATCATAGAAATATTCAGACTATGCAACAGAGCTGTTCAGAGTTGGTAGTTTTCCTTTGCAAGACCTTGTGCAAACATTCTGTTCAATTTCATATCTGTGGGAGTTTGCATCCCCCACATCTAATTTTCAGATACAAACTCACACAAACCCTTATTCTCACAATAAACATCCCCAGTTACATCTCATCTAAATTTTCCATGGTGCTGAGTCTAATAAAAGCTGGATTTAGCACCATTATTTGGACAAGACTTGTTAAAAGGTTTCTGATAATGAAATCCTTTTTTTCGTCTGCACTGAGAGCCATAGAATTTAGTGCCTTATGACATTTCACATTACAATAGCTCTAAAAAAAGACAACTTGAAGATTAGCTTTAGTGATTCCAGCATATAAACCCAATCTTTAGCAAGGCAGAAAAAAAAACCTGTTTACACTGATGCCTTCTATGTGTTGTATCAAATGAACAGTTATGGTAAAATACAACACAATGTCCAAAAAGATTTTGTTTTCAAGAGCAAATTCTAGTTTCTGGCCAATATACATTAAAACAAATTTATCTGCAATATCCACACATTGGTACTGTCCCATGCTTGACAGTTTTTCTTACAGAAGTAGATACTCTTCAAACGCTTGAATGAAGCCAAAGGTTATAGGTGCTAATGCTCAGTTTTCAAATAATTATAACTGTACTGAAGCTTAGGGTTTAGCATTTTTACTTGTTAACAACATGCTATCACACTTGTGATCCAACCAAAGTAATCAATTACCAAAGTAATGTGAGAACTATGAGTAGCTTGCTCTTTCAAAATTATCCTTAGTATGGCGCAGTGCAGGAAAAAAAAAAAGATGAAAACCTTTCTATTATTAGTACGAAATTGAAGGGTCCTTTTCCTTTGTTACAAGTGCTTTACAAGAGCTTATTTATGAAGTATGAACATCACAAAAAACAGTGTTTCATGACAAGTATCACTGCTGAAAGGCTTGGTTTACTCACATTTGAACAATGTGTTCTCTCTGAAGCTATAGCTCCTTGCTTTTCAGACGTCTAAGTACAGTAGGAAAAACTATATTGTGTTTCTTTCACCAGAGACTTTGATGCTGGGGCTCTGCTTCCTTGCTGAAGTTTGCGCTGCCTTAGGCTGATTTGGAAGGCCATCTGGAAATTACAACCAATTAATTAGCTGTGAGCCTATGATGTGAAGAGGGCAGATGGAAGAACGCAGTACTTCATTGCTCCCTGCCCTGCAAGAGCTACCAGCCCAATACCTGATCCACATCAAGGGCCCAGTCTCTTTCCAGGAAGATTTAGAAAGATTCAGATAAGTCTGCCACAGTAATTGTCTTTCCTCAGGTGCTTTTTCTCCCAGCTCTGTTCACTGGAGATACCAATGCTGACAAAGATGATGTCTAAAAACCACGATGGAAGGGAGCTGACAACAGAGTGTTTTCAGCAGAAGCCCTGCCTTGCAACCCACAGAACTTAGGCAAAACCAGCTTGGTTTCACATTTATCACTCCTAGATGTATTCCCAAATGGAAAAGCTGTGGTATTATAAACCTAAATTTTGTCTAAAAGAAAAAAGGCATTTGAGAATCCTCCTGGCCCCTGTATGTACATACCAGATTCACTTGCACACATCACACATACATTCGTATTTACTGCCCGTGATTTTCTGGCCAGAGATATGGAAGCCCTTTACCAATGTCCTGGTGTTGTAAGTATCATAACGTAAGTACTAAGGAGCAGTATTAGACTGGGAAGGAGGGGAAAGCTATTCAGCTTTATCTCCCCACTGAGCTTTCCACCTGCCCTCTCTCTATATGCTCTAAGTGGGAAAAACACGGTGAAACGAATATCAAGTTATTCTTCCATATTTCTGAGAACAAAGACTTCCTCTCTAATGTTTTGGATTGCTATCCTTGTGGTCAGCTTGAGTTTACAAAGTCAAGAGAGCAAGCTGATCCCTTTGGCCTAACAGCTGTGCGAATAATGTTAACAAAAATAATAACAGAAAGACTGGAGAATTAAAAAAAAATTTAAAAATCGCTCTATTTTTCATTCTCCGGTTTAGGAAGTGAGAAGGTCTGAAGACTAACAGAGCACATGACAGAAACGGTAAAGATATTGTTGCTCTTGATAAAGTGATTACAGTTTGGAACTCCAGTCATGAACCAGCACCCCATCATACAAGGTCTTACGCAATCACAGAGCAGTATCTGATACAAGCGCTACAGCAAAGTGAGAGAGGCAGAGATTATTTGTTCCATTTCGAGTTAGAGCTACCTATGAACTACAAGTAATCAAGCAGCTTTTCGTTTCTTACTAGATACAATACAACATTGTCATAGATATCCCAGTGAAGAAAGTCAAAGCTAGCTTACAAAGCACATTTATGCAAAAAGCAAATTATTCTGTCATCCTCTCCTTACTATTTTGTCAGCTACTTTTACTTGAAAATTAAGACAGATAAGCAAAGAGGTATCATCTTTGATAAATAGCTTTTTCTGCACGAACAGTATCATAGCATACCAGCTTAAATTCATGCCTCACTTCTTTCAAATTTATTGCTGATGAAATATATATGTATGAGCACCACTGAAAACTGCACTTTCACAAGATTTCCAAGAAACCTGGCTGTAACTAATGAGTTAAGATTAATTTAAGATCAACAACATCAAATGCTTGCCGGAAGATGGCTGGTAAGACAGGGATGCAGAATTATAGCACATTTGCAATTAATGTTGGGACAGAATTTAAGACAGAACTTCTTCAATAAACATGCTTATACATATTTCATTGTACTTGGATTAAAATTATATTTTGGTCCAGCTTAAAATACAAGGCTCAGAATTTGTTCATCAAATCCTTTTTCTCTCTTTAAATTACTCAAGAGCCCATGTTTTGACACCCTAAACTCCTGACTAGAGACAGAAAAACACTACCTGATGTCCACTCCAAAAAATCCTTCCTTCCACACTGAAATCTGAAAACAGAGCCAGCCTCTGCCTATTTTACTCTGTCATACTTGCTGATATCAGCCTTGCCATTTTCAACTTGTCAAACAGCCCCCTGACTAGCTATTTTAAACCAAATTGTAAATAGTCCAGGAGCACCCCAAAGGAAAGAAAACCCAATACATCTAGTTTGCAAAACCTTTCCAGCTCATCATTATTTTCCAAGTGGATAAGTCTGAAGATCTTTATTTCTTTTCCCAGTAGGATAAATGACATAAGGACTCAAATGTGAGTCCATACATTAAACTACTTCAGCTCTTCGCCTGTCCCTAACAAGGTGAGAAGTTCAAGGCCCCTGATATTCGCTAACAGTAATATACATGTATGTATAATCTTGTTTACCTTTCCCTCCTATTCTTCTCTCCTCCTCTTCCTTCTCTAAACCATTTCAGTGCCCATGTCTTGACATACTGAACTCCGCAGGTTAGGCTGCTTTTGATTTGTGAGGAGAGTTACAATAGTTAATTACAGAGCACAGTCTTCTGTGACTCAAACATTTTGCATTTATAGGCTCTTGATATAGTCCAGAGCAAGAGGCTAACCCATATTTAATTTGTCCAACACGTTTCTGGTTAAAGTTCCATCAAATGGGTGACTGGAATCCCTCCGATTCAGCTGGAAAAGTCACTTTGAAGGAGGCGTTTATTAGCAACATTTGCCTCAGTCACAACAGGAGGCCCCGAGGGCCTGGGGAAAATCAGTGGTTGCTTATAATCGTCAAAACCAGCTATTCCCCGTAGGATAAAGTGTCAATAATAGGTTAGATATTATTATTTGGAATTGATTTTACAGCGGGTATAAAATTAAAGAAAATGAGGCCGTCTCTTTAGGCAGCAAAGGTCTGTGCTTTGAAATGCCCTGTAGCCTGACCCCCGCAGCCCCAGCCCCGGGGAGGCTGCAGCAGGGCTGGCCTCCCAGCCAGCGCCCCACAGCTGCTCCGCATCCAGTGTGATTAACATAGCTGAAGGCCCACAGCACTTAGCACAATTAAATCAACAGGCTGTAGCTCATTCCTCCAGCGTGACAGGAAAAAAGGCGCAAAACCCAGATGCCTTTGCTTTCTTCTATCTTTATGTTTGCTGGAGCGATTTTGGTGAGTGTTTAATCCTCTCTGCGGCCCAACGTTCACACGGAAATTTAACGTGCATGTGGTTTTGACTGAAAAAGTCCCAAGCCAGAATATCATTAGCTCACAGGCTTTTCAAGTGATATATTCAGTAGTTAATTCTGAGGGGTTTCAACGTTAAAATGAGAAACATTTTCAGCAGTGTTGTGAAGGAATGTGTTGGGCAGCCTGTAACTACAAGTATTTCTCTTTTCTTGCAAATGGACACTCTGAGAGAACACCTCTACAGAGACAGCCAGAAACTTCTTTAGCAGGAACAGAACTGTCAGACCACTTCATCTTGAGGAAAAGATATGCTGCAATCTTTTATGTTGTATTACTCTTGAGGTCTTTTACAGCGTTTTACTCTCTGTACTGTCCTGAACGAGGAGACAGCTTAGTTAAGAGAGTCCTGCCGTATTACTATTGTAAATGTGATAAAATTATTCTTTGCAGAACAGATCCTTAAAGTCTGTGGAATAAGAATGACCTTACTGAATAGCTGCATTAAACAAAAATGTGAACACATTCTCTCTCTTTAGCGTCCCAGCCAGGCGTGGCAACCCGAAGTGCCTCTTGTTCAAGCCAACAATTATTATCCTTTCCTGGTTATTTCACTGTCCCTAGAAAATTTAATGGATCCTGTTCTCAAAAGCATTAATGGTGAAATGTTTCATGGAATTTAAGCTCCTCATTGACAAACACCTCTAAAATTTAGCCTAAGCTTAAGTCCTGAAATGCTACAGGCACTTAGGAGCCAAAGTCTCTGTAAACCCCTGATACTCACAACTCCTTTCTGAAAACAGACTAGCTCATAAATCACTGAACATTTTGTCCAAAAAAAGAGCTACATTTTCGCCATGTTCTAATCCACTAGTCCAACTGGACTTATTCCCAGCAATATCAGGTCTAAGTTTCACCAACCCTATGTAAAACCTTGAATGTATAAAACTTATTTTCAACCCTGTCTTTTTCTTTTGAGGTAGTTGTGTGGATTTTCTTTTTTTGATTTTATTTTCCATCTTTATTCCCTTCTCTTTTTGCCTCCCTTATACTCTCCTTTTACATTCTTCTCTTTTGTCAGTGTTTCAGTCTCCATTCAGTGCTTCTTAATTGCCCCTTTTTCGTAAGACTTCAAAAAATAATTTTTAAGCATGTTAAAGAGGAAAGTAAGACTGAGTCTCATGATGAACACAGTATTCTGAAAGAAACCAGACTGTATCTACAAAAGGTTGCAGGTGATTTTTTTTTTCTTTAAAAAAAAAAAAGGTTTACTGATTTACCAGTCTCAAAAGGCCCTCTGGCTCTGAAGATGGAGACCATAGTGCTCTTGATGGAGAAGGTATAAAGTGCATGGCCTTAGTGAAGAATAAGATCATCAAATATTTGTTCTGCCCACACCAAAATGCAATAGCCACAAAATTTCTTCTAAACCAGACATTGCATTGCCTTTTTCTCAAGGGAATCAAAGAAACATATGCATACAGGAGGTGTTTAAATAGATGTTAACAGAAGACCACAGTTACTGATAGAGGCCTGTGAGCACCACATGCCAGTGCGATGTTCTTGATGTTTGACAGCCCTGCACCAGCTCATCACCCAGCTTTGTCCTGAGCTTTCACACAGGAGGTGGTTGGATCCAACCAAGAGTGGAGGAAAGCTGAAAACTCTCTTTTCATCTATATTTGAGAGTCCCAGGGGTAAGAATGCTAATACAAAGTCTTTGGATGCAAGTGATGGATGCATCACTATTTCACAGACCTTGATGCGGCCTTTCTTCACGCACTATGCTTGCGTAAGGAAAAAGTGTGCCCTGTACTTTCTCTGCTTCTGAGTGGCAAATTAATTGTTAAATCCTTGTGGCAAATGTGTTCTTATTCATTAGTGGGGACTGTTCTCAGTCTGTTGATACCTTACGTACATCTTATATTCACCCTCCTCTTCCCTAAACTGTCATTGGACTATGAATCTCAGAGCTGGGGGGACCTTGGTCAATTTTCTTCACTGTCAGGGTTAAACAAACTTTGAGAAAACAGTGCTGGTATAAATACACATCTGACTTCAGTGCTACAATACTCAACTGGGATGAGAGCTGGGAGTGAAAAATGGCTAGTTTCACAATTATGTGAAATTAAGTATCCTTCTCCTACCATACACAGAAAGCAACAAAAAAATTGTCCCAACTTGCTCCCTTGCTCTCTGTTATCAGTGCATGTCCTCTACATTACAGAAAAAGAAACAGCCCTTATGGGACCATGATTTGATTTACATCATCACATAATCAATAGATTAAATAGTTATTGGAGATTATTTTTCCAATGTCTTTGGTGCAGTGCTTTCTGATGAAGCGTGCGCAAAACACACATCTGGTCTATTAAGCTATGGAAACGTTGTGTGAACCATATGGTAAGGATTGACGAAAAAAGAGACCAGTGAAATCTTCAAACCTAAATACCTTTGCCAGAGTTGGGGGTCTGATTCTGGTAATAGCCAGTACCAAGCTGGGATAATGTAATTAAAAATGTGTGATGTTACATGGGTCCAAACATAGCAGGAGATTCCAGTCTGAAACCTAACATTCCACGTGAAAGGCTGAAATTCATTAGGTGAAGCGTCTAACAATCATACAACACTTCTAAAAAAATAACTTAACAATACAACCCATCACAGTGTGAAACTGTGTAAGTGTCCATGTCTCTTTTTTAAAAAAGTACCGATTTAAACAGATTTTGCCACTCTTAGGAGAAAAGCTGCTCGGTTTCTACCTGGGATTAGGATGTCTGACTGATAAATCTTTGAAAATACATTTTATTTCCATAAATATCTTTGTAGCCAATTTCACGCTTAATTATCTCTAAATATTTTACAAATCATTTTTCAAGTAAGTTACTAATCTAGCTAGTTATATTGAAATAGTTTGGAGTATTTTGGCTGTTTGGATTTGTGCTGAAGGAGATAAACCAATAACAACTTTCGATTATATAAAATCAGTGTCTTCAGATGGCTTCAAAACTGTTATTTTAGATTATCAATGCCAAGACTAAGATGTACCTTTTCAACTTTTCAGTTTGATTTCATATATATGATTATTTTATTTTTATTTTTTTAAATAGGAGCAGGTAGCAGTGCTGGGTTCTGGTATTAATTACAGATGGAAACAGAAAACCTGAAGTAAACCTGGTAGCATTTTAAGAATCTAGCCATTGTGAATTCATCTGGAATTCATTGGGCTACCCCTGGCTGTAATGAATTCATGCTGTATTAGTAGTAACATCACATGTACACTAATAGATGTTCTACTGAGATCAGTATTATTTAATTGACTCAAAGGATTAGTTTAAGATCAATTTTGTTTTAACTATATTTTTAACATAGCTTTCTACTGAAGCACGGCTTCCCACAAGACAAAAAGACGACATCAGAAGAAAAACATGCATAAGAAAATACACAAAATATGACATTTTTTGTCTTCTTAGGAAAGATACAGGATGCATTAGAATCATACAGTCTATCCCCCATGTAAACAAATACATGGTGTTTTTTTATAAAATAATCTTCTCTGTGGAAAACAAAATATTCAACTGTACCAAAGTGAACATATGCAGATTCAAGAGAGGTATTAAGATGCATCTAAGTAAAAATGACATACCTTAAACTGAAAAAAATGATGCAAACAATCTGTTTGTCAAGAAGTACCGAGCAGCAGCATCTGCACATTTCTGCTTTGTCCTAAATAGAAGAACACACACAACATGAAAAGATTTTGTTGGTATCAATTGCATGCCTGGGATATGGTAAGTAATAGAAGAACAACAGATTGGATACTTTGGGTTGGAAAGGGAAGATGTTCTTAACCGTTTGCTATGTCTTGCAAACTGTACCAGAAACACCAACGTTGTCTAGTGTTACCCTTTTTCAACTTAGCTCCTCTTCACCAATAAGTTTATATTTCCTTCCTGTATTTCCTACAATCAATCAGCACTCCTAAGACTGACGAGAAAAAAACGGGTCTTCCTGAGTATACTGGTTCAGCATCGGTGAATAAAGTATAAAAAGTAAAAATAAAGAATTGGTAAGCTCACTGCTTCTCATGTTTTTACGCCAACCTCAGTAACGTTGTACGTCAATGCTATGCCAAAGGAACAGTGAAATGCAACCACAGAAAAGGAAACAAACGTGTCTAAAAAGAGGCATCGTCTCCTAACCAGCCAATTAACTGAATGTGCAGGTACACAATTAAAAGCATATGACTGAGAATTCTGTTGAAAAAAATCTTGCAATTCTAACTCCTATTTCTACCTACTCTCCTCCTCTAGAGATCCTGGAGGGGGAAAAAAAAAGGCTCCTCTGTTTTGCCTGTACTTTGAAGATAGCCTGGCTTTCTTCATGTTTTCTTTAAAGAAAGAAAGCACTGCAGGGAAGCAGGGGAAAAAAAGAGATAAATAGGGGATACCTGGTTTGGACAATTCTACTTTTCTCCAGTAGTGTATTCCACCTAAAATCATCAACATTCCTTATGTCAAACAGCTGCACTTTCTTATCCTTTTATTTCAAATTATCTTCCTCCCTGATCCTATCAATCAGTAGCAGAAGAAGCTCTTGGCAGAGTTTAGGGCTGTGCTCATAAAATAAATAGTCTGAAGACCTAAATCAGAATTTAGAGAGCTGCTTTCCTAGGAAACAAGATTTACACATTCATGTATTGTGTGTGTATTCATCTGTCTGAGCCATCCCTCTCAATAGCTTTAAAGCTCTGCCAGCCCCCTCCAAACAGAGTTATCAAAACAGTAGAAGTCTCAAAAGATGTTAAATTTCTACAGTTTTCAGGAATGGGGAGAAAACTTATTAATGCCCATGTGGGAAAGGAATAAGGTGTCTCAGTCCTTAGCAGACATCAGATAATTCACACAGGAAGGTATTATGAATGTCCTAAATGGAGAAAAAGGCTGAATAAGGTTTGCAGCTTAGCAGACCTCAGTGAATCTATTTCCAAGCCATTCTCTTTGTCCTGTGGATTTTCTAGAATCCTCTTCAATTCCACGTCTTATTTCTCTTTCCTTTTCTCTGTTCAGATTATCTGCCAATGCTTCCAAGAATGCGGTTCTTACTACTCCACTATCTTTCACAATGACTTTAATTTTAATAATCATAGGGTACATCAACATATAGCAACTTAAAATATCCCACTATGCAAATTCAACAACAGCTTTTGTTCCTGTAGGTCACCTATCTATTGCTGTAAAGTTATGTTTGTGCGGACTCTTTAACCAGCTTCCAAACTCAAATAAACATATTCAGGCAATTTGTGCCTACAGGACATGTGGCCTAGCTGAAAAACAATATTGAAAGTGAAATGGACAGAAACGGGACAAACAGGAGGAAACACGCACAGACAGTCAGAAGAAGGAGAGGCAAATGTGATCCCAGGCTTGCCTCTGCCCTCTTCAGAAATAAAACACCAGAAAACCTCTTTTTTGTTGTTTTCGTTTGCAAAATCAATTATCTGATGGAGGCAACACTTTGTACTAATCTATTTTTCACTTGCAGTTACTTCAAATACCAAGATACCGGAATCTCTTTACATATTCCGCATTCCTCAGTGCTTGTCTCAATAAATATTCACAACTATCCTTCTGTTGTGGTCCAAATTGTACTCTGGGCTTCAGTGCATGACCAGGAAGTTCCACTCCCTCAGTGGCAACATTATGAAAATGCCTGCATTTAAGGGAAGTATCACAGCAACAAATGGTGTGGCTCTACACTCATCATCTACTACATTTCTGCATACAGGAATCTGCTAAAAAGCTCAACAGGGAGGTCTGCCAAGTGTCCCCTGGGACAGCCTTTGTGTAAAAAGGGGTACTTTGGAAGTTAATTAGAGACAATCTGGTTTTCATACTGAGTTTAAAAAAGCCAATTAGAGTTAATGGGAATTCAAACAACTCTCATCCAGATCTGTTTGTTTGATATGGTTACTGTTATAATTCAGTTTTTCACAGCAAAACAGCAAAATGGACATTAAAAGTGACTGAACAGTGAAAGAATCTCACTTGCTGGAATTCAATTTTCTTACAGCAAACTTATCCCTTGTGTAAGAGCTGTGAAGGCACTGGGGATTAATTAAACAGTGTAAGAAAGATATACCGAACATATGGACACAACAGAACTACAGAATTTGCTAACATTTACCAAGCAAATCACTCACACTGGGAAAGGAGACCTCCTTTGTGGAGCATGCTGCCTCACAGCACGTGTGAAAAAGACCCTCCTACACTGTCTTCCTTGAGCACACCCAACAGCGAGGGAAGAGCAACAGTCTGCCTTTGAAGACAAACACACGCGCTCAGGAGGTTCACTGAACAACTGAACTAGAAAGGGCAGAAATTATGTAGTGGCCATAAACCAAATGATACAACCAGGCTTCCAAATAGTACAGCACTTTGATCGCAAGAGAAGGGCCACGCCACCCAGCAGAGAGACATGAAAAGATCCTTGAACCTATTACCTCGGAACCCCAGCTGCAACTGGATCCAGAACAGATCCCCAAGACTATGTTATGCAAGGAAAAGAGGCCGTGCGTACTATGGGCAGCTCGGATGGGGCTAGGAATAAGACTTGAGTAACACTGGCAGGAAGCGGGACTGGAACAAGGTTAGTGCTGAGCTGGGACCACCCACACTACAGATACCTTGCACTTGATGGACCTGCAATCCATGCATTAAAACTTTTCAAAAGATACACATCTCAAAAAGTGTGCTTTAATTTAACTTCACGTAGATCGGAAGTTAAGAATACCTTAAGTAGGCCTTCCTACAGAACAAGAATACTCCTTTTATTCTGCTTAGCATGTCTGGATAAATCCAGACATTTGTACAGACTTTTGTATTAGCAGTTCATACTCTTCTGATTCTCCCCACTCCCTCCTTGATGACGTACCTCCTGACAGACAAAACTTCCTGTAACTTTTCACAGGACATATAAAAACAAACTCAGACTACTGATTATGTCTGTGCATTATAATATTGTACTTTCCTTTGACTGCACTCTTGAGCCCAGAATCATACACTTCAATTGTGTGACCTCTGTTTTAATAATATCAACATCAAACACTCCCTACAGGGTTCTAGAAATACCAGCATCATAGCATTTACTAGACAGGTCTGACCTCTCTCAAACACTCATGGAATAAGTGGTTTTTTATAACTGTTGGTTTTAACTATTTCTATCAAATGCAGACCCAAAATACTGCTAATCATGATTTAACTTACAACTCTATTCTTCTATTAGCAATGGCAAGATCAGCTGGTGCTTTAAACAAAGCAGCACATGATGCCACCTATCGTATTCCAATACGCAAATAAATGCTCAGTGGATACGAATTTTTGTAATTTTAGGGAAACACATATGAATATTTTCCATAAAACTGTCACTTCAAAAGTGCCAATTTCATGTAAATACGGATTAAAAAAATAAATTTAGCAACCTGGAATTTACAGAATATATAGCAATCAAATGAAAGCTGTGGCCTGCCTATATAAGGGAAGAATCAAGAGTTGAAAACATTCAATATGGGACATCTTTCAGAATGGCACATGAAACAATATTTTTTCACAAAACAGTGTTTGCACTGCACCAAAATATTTTTTAAAGTTAATTTAAAAACAGTAACTCACAGAGAATTAAACAATTAGACTCTTACCCTTGTGCAGGTACATAATTTCCTTAACATTCATTACGGCAAGGGATGTTTCAGTCTCAGCACTTACTCTGTAAGACTGTGCTCTGCATTAATAAAAACTAAGCTTAGGGCTCTTCCTATCTGAATGCCTCTATTCCTGTTCCCCCTTTCAGCATTAATAGCCAAATCAGTTTCCCAATGAGCTGATCTCCTCTAGGATAAAATACATTGAGACCAGCTGAACATAAAGGGGGAATAAAAAGCTCTTCTCTACAGGAAATACATAATGCAGCTTTTATAGCATTCACTGTAAACAAGCAGGCCGATGTGCTAGGCTTGTTTACTGAGAAAAAGCTGCCATTTCAATCATTTGTAAACAGAAACTATATAAGCATCGGAATAATTTATTGAAAAATAAATACATTTACTAAAACATCCAGTTTGGATAACTTATTAAAATGTAAGAGAAGTATCATGTGTCAAATATCCTCGATTCTTGTTGCTTCTTGTGAGTTACTGAGAGACATCTGGTTTCATAGGTATTGTGCCAAAGCCTGTTCCCATTTACACGAATGTAAACGTGATGTAACTATACCGGTTTCATTGTTCAACTGAGCTTGCCTTGCTGAATGTTCCCACAGGGGAGAAATGAGATATTAAGCATCATTCCTGAAGGTATTCTGATGTGCATTTTGTCATGTCATGACTAGAGCTGAAGGCTTTCACTCCTTCATAATCACATGCGATGTTATATTGGCTATGTTAACTTACCCAAGTGTTTAGGAGAAAGGAGAGACCTAGAGACAGAAGATGGTCAAGCCCAATACCCCACTATCGCACACCCAGTCACATACTCCATTATACAACCAGTTAGGATTCCTGCCACTACTGAGACACCAGAAAGGTGAAGAGTTCTGTTCGGTGTTTTGTTTTCTTGGACAGAAGCAAAGCAAGATGTCTTCACTTTACAAAGAAGCCAAACTTTGATGCTGACCTTCCCATCACCAGGTGCTGAAAGCAGCAGAACCACTGTGCTGTCACTGACAGAGAAGAGGTTGCTGAGCCTATCTCTGAAGAAAAAGGTAAAACAGATGCATCTGGCAGGTTTAACTCTTTTGCGGATCCCTGAGGTTTCCCCTGTTCTGCCAAATTTCGTAAGAAAATTAAGAGACTCCAAGTCTTTCTGTGATGTGTAGGAGATGGCTGGGGCTGTGAACTCTTTAATACTGCCAAGAGACAAAGGAGATGGCTTAGTACCAGAACCTTTGTGCCCAAAGCCCAAAAGATACCTATGGTGCACAATGCCCAAAGAAAGAAACTGCAATGCTCGTAGAAAAGAGAAGACACAAAATTAAAAAGACCCAACTGATTTACCAGGATTTTGAGGCTTCCTCCCTAGAGAAAAAACTGTTCGGTAAAGCTCTCTACCCAGAGCATTACCGTAACATTTTCATTAATGATCTGAATGATAAGGCAGGACAAACCCTCAACAAGTTTGCTGGTGATACTAAACTGGGAAGAGTGGCTGACGCACCAGAAAGCCGTGCTGCAATCCAGAGGGACGCTCAACAGGCTGGAGAAATGGGCTGACAGGAACCTCATGACATTCAACAAGGGGATGTGCACAAGGTTCCTGCTCCTGTGGAAGAATAAAGTAACTCCCATGCACCAGGACATGCTGGGGGCCAATGAGCTAGAAAGCAGCTTTGCAGAAAAACATCTGGAAACCAGGTTGCACATGAGGCAGCAATGTGCCCTTGCCACAAAGAAGGCTAACGGTATCCTGGTCTGCACTAGGAGGAGTGTTGCAGCAAGCTGAAGGAGATGATCCTTCACCTCTACTCGGCACTGGTGAGCCCACGCCTGGAGTCCTGTGTCCATCTCTGAGCTCCCCGGTACAAGAGAGGTATGGAGCTACTGGAGAGAGTCCAGTGAAAGGCCACTAAGATGACTAAGGGACTGCAGCATCTCTTCTATGAGGAAAGGCAGAGAGCGCTTGGACTGCTTAGCCTAGAGAAGATCTTCATCCTTGGAAATATTCAAAAGCCTTCTGGACGTGGTCCTAGGAAATTCGCTCTAGGTGACCCTGCTTGAGCAGGAGGATTGGACAAGATGACCTCCAGAGGACCCTTCCAACCTCAACCATACTGTGGTTCTGTATCTCCTTCAAAGTGCTAGAAATTACATATGCTATGAATAAATACATGTTCAATTACATGTCTAACCTTTTCACTTCTATTACCTGAAAAAAGCATCACAGAAAAAAAGAAACTAAATTGACCGGAGCAGTGTCTGAGATAGAATAATAAAAAAGCATATAACACAATAAATACAAATAAGGAATATTTGAAACTTGACTTACTTGTGACTATTTCACTGCCACACACCATGTACATTTACTCCTTTCCTGGTTTCTTACATCATTCAGAACTTAGTTTTTCATTTTCCTCAGATATAGACAGACTTGGATGATTTATAAAATCTGACAGCAAGCTGTTGCCAATTTTAGTATATACATGATTTAGACCTGTTTTTAGTTTAATTGACATTTTGCTTATTTAAAACACAAAAACTGGCCACTGAGGAAAAAACACTCACTTTTAACAGGATCATGGAAATATTAGCAACAGCAGTCCATAAATCACTAAAAATGATCTTTAGATTCCCAGAGAATGAACAGTCAGTGCGTCAAATAGAATGGAGGTTTGATGGGGAAGGAACATGTATTTCTGGGAACAATTACTTTGCTTCACAAAACTGAGTCTTGTTGTAAAGGGCAGTCCTATTCTAACATAAGCACGGTTTCTAGTGTTCTACTTAATAATACGGTGAACCAAATATAAAAAAATTCTCAATCATGTAAATAAGCAACAGCACCTTTATCAAATACAAGAAAAGATTGGCTCCACAAAATCTCACCTTAATGCTGTTAAAGATACTGGTAATTCCACACCACAAATCTCAAGAGGAAATAAGGGAGACGTGCAGTTCTAATGCCACACTCCCAGACCACGTCCTTCTCCTCCGTCATGACAATGAGAATAGGGCTGCAACCAGAAAAAGGGTGAAAAAAGGTCATGACAGGGTTAAGCAGGGACTGATATTGCCTGTTTTAAAGAACACCAAGAGTTATTTAACACAATAGAAATACTCTGTATAAAGAAAAGCTGAGGTTGCACTAGGTAGGTCAGTATTTTGTTTCAGACCAATACATACTAGGCCAATTATATCTGGCCATAGTAACTTGTGGTCATTATTCCTTAATACATGGGTCAGGAGCTGTTTGTGAATTAGAACTTAATCAGGTCTTCCAAAATGCTTTAAAATCACATCAAGAATGGAACTGCGAAGCTGAAAAGTGTGTCGCTGCCTTCTCAGAAGGTCTATAAGGCAAGCATTGCCATCTGCACACAAACACAAGTTATTCCCTTGTCACAACATCTCAGACATGAGCTGCTCTGTTATCTAGTAAAGTAGGTACAGTTGATTTTTATGAGCTTTTAACATACTGAAAGTTGGCTAAATCTGGTATAATCACAATTCGTCATCTCAAGAAATGAGGGCCTTTTTTTAATATTTAAATTGTTTGCCTAAATCTTCAGGAAGTCTCAAAATACTGCGCAGCCGGTAGTTTCTCATTTGTGATTCCTCCATGCAAATTTAAAGGCCAATCATTTTCCAGTTCTGGTTGCGCTCAGCAGCTGTAAAATTCAGTTTATACTACCTACACATACCAGAACAACTCTCTCAGGAAGAGATGGCTGACGAGCAGTGCCCAAACATCACAGAACCTTTTACAAACCTGTTATTTATGGTACCACGACTACTGCAACCCCGCCTTGAAGTAGGTGAAATTGAAGAATGGGGTCAGCAGTAAAAAAGAGGTAACATGACACAGCAAGTCAGGGGTAAATGAGAATGCGAGAGTAAATCCTGTGTTTCCTGAGCTTTAGTTTCTTGCTTACTCCTAAGAATGCACCCACATGGAGGTCATCTCTGTCAAACTATTTTTGTTACTGCATGTTTTAAGGTGTTACACAAAGCTTTGGTTTACAATGCTTACCCACCATTAGATCATGCCCTTTGGCTCTACAGCATCCTGTTTAATGTTGGAGGATATCTATGTAACATTGTCTGCTGCTGCTTCTTTCCTCTGTGTTTTTGTTTAAGCCTAGGTCCAGTTTTGTTACTATCAGCGTTTTTTCATATTTTTCATGAAATATCAGCACAGCGGTCACTGGAGATGGAGTAATCACGTGCATGTCCTCTACTGTCTGCAGAGAACTTAGGTAGATTCTTTTTCCCCTCTTTCTGAGTACCAGTGCCATTTGCTTGGTAAATACAATGCAAAATCGGCAAGAGTAATGTGTAAAAACCTGCAGGTCTGCACAGATTATTACGACTTCTAAATCCATGTGCAATCTGGTTGGCCATAATGTGCCCAAGGACAGAGCAAGGTTAAGCCTGCTACAGAGATGAAATCTAAACATCATCAGTGTAATGTAAAATGCGTGTGTGGCAGTAACTGGAGACAGCCATTCACAGTGAGATAAAGCTTTAGGCAGAGAGAGTTCAGCAATCTGGTCATGCTGTTGAGTGGGAAGAGCTACACGCAACTTCAGGCATGTTGAACAGAACACAAAAAGACACAGGGCATTTTACCTAGCAAATCAGCATGGGCAGCAAGCAGATACGGTGAATCATCCTGCAGCATTTTAAATTATTTAGGTAATAACAACAGGAGACGTACCCCTAAAGCTTACGATGACCAGTAGGGCAGCGTGTCTTCATTATCGTTTCCCACTAATATAGTTTTGTGATTTTTTAACATTGTTTACAATGAAAATGTAATATAAACAAATGCATGAGTCATTAAAAAGAAATATTAAATGAGGTTTTCTGACATGAATTTAATACAGAGCAGGAGATCTCAGTAATTTTAGATTTTACTAGTACTAAAAAGCTTATGCAAAATGAAATTATATGGAAAATAAAGTATGTGAAACACAAAATAACTTGGCAGCTGGTCTGTGGTTCTGGGCTCTCTTTGCCAGGCCTGACCATTAAAACTCCATCTCTTCCTTTTCCCTTCTGTCTTCAAATGTATTTTCAATTCCCTCTTGTTCTGTGGCACAGCTTCAACAGATGGGAAAAAGAATGTTGACAGCCAAACTAGCCTAAAGCTTGGCAACAAGAACACTTCCCTGGGCATGGGAGATGAGGGTTTGGATACCTTCTGGATGCAGAAGTTATTGAACCTCAATCTTCTCAATGCTAGATGACTGTTCTCATATCATAGTATTAAATAAGTGAGTGTGGGCATCATCACCAACACATCTCCACAAAAAAAAAGTAGAACCTCTGTTCTTTAAAATAAAAGGATGACTGTGAACAAGGCATCTCCAAGGTAAAAGCTGCAGAAATGCAATGTACCTAAGCTTGCAGGACTTGTAAATCCGTTGTTGGAAACTTCTATCTAAACTGATTAGCCCAAGTTCATACAAAGTCCCTGGCAAGCAAGGATGGAAATGAAACAGAGTGCTGACTCCCAACTGCAGTATCCACAAGGGACAGTGTCACCTTGCAAAACATCATACAGTCACGCCACATGGTCCCTGCAAAAAGCTTGTAACAAAAAAAGAAACCCTGGGCCAATATGTAGCTTAAGCAAACAGCACAGCAAAGCAATGATGCCACCCCTCGATGTAACTGGGTCATCAGTTATTACCCAGTGATTTCTTCTCATCAAGCAGAAGGTCTGCGTAACCTTTCTCTCCTGTCTTAACAGATTATATTGCGTTTCTGCAAAAACCGCAGTAACACTGCATTTAATAAAAACATATTTATTTATATTTATGATATTTTTTTGATCTCTCTGACAAATGTCAGATCATTGCTTAGGTTGCTGCTTCATTACATGTAAGTCCACATCCATCCATGGACTACTTCATCAACATCTTTAAAGGCTTAAAGAAACTTACCAGATCAAAGATGTGGCAAATCATTCAGCTAACACAAATGAAGTATAACTTTGCTTTAGCTCAAAGAATTTTCCTGTGCAGCAAGAGTGACTTGAACTTTAGAGTAAATATCTACTCTTGGTCTACCTGTCCACTAACTGTCAGACTGCAACGAAGGAACAGCTTACCTTGAGCAATAATGCAATGTTTTCACTCAAATCAGGTTTCAAGGAAGGGAGACTGTAAGGAGCAATTAGCGTCAAACTGCTACTCACATTACCAAGCCATCTGGTTTCTATTTTTACACTCCTAGCAACATCAGATCATGAGTTCTGGATGAGGCCATCCATCGTGCAGGAGATGCAGATAACTAGCGTGAACTTTCAAATATTGTTCCACTCTTTTCTAGTTTTTCTCCTAAAAATTTTGCCAGTGCTGACTAACACAACAAGCAGCGATTTTATTTTAAAAAAAATTTTACTAGGAAATCCTTTATTCACTTGTTTTCCTGGCTACTTTGAAAATGGTCCCACTGTTTGCAATTAAGTGATTTTTCAAATTCTAAGAAACACTTACGTACTTATTTATTACTTGATGAGTGTCATTAAAAAAATAATTAAGTAGAACATTTCACCTTCTGTGTGACCTGGGAGATGAATGGAGAGAGAGGAGCTTCTTTACACCTAAAGATGAATTGTATAAGCTTTGTTTTGTACCTGATACTTCCCATACCTAGTTCAATGCTGTTCTTGTGCAAAGACATCTTCTTTAATTGCTTTTAAGCTATCAGTGTTAGTAAGAAAATATTGCCCTGATTTTCAGATAAAGGTATTTTTAACAATCCATGTCACTCCTGGACTGCTTAAGCTTCTTGTGCTATTAACCAGCAGCGCAGACGAGTCCTGATGAAGACATCATAGAAAGTTTAGAAGCCAAGCATTTGTCTCCGTGCTAGAGGATTACACTTCCCAAGGTAGCAATGTGCAGTGAGAGATGCAGGTAGTGAGGTGGAGAACGGGTCCGGGTACAGTCCCAGCACATGTGGCCTGGGTGCCTCATAAAATATTTAATCTCATCTCATTGTCATGACACATTGATGGCCATTTGTTCTTTCTCAAAACACGTGAAAAAGGATGTTTTTCTTGAAATAAATTATGTTCTTTAAAGAATTCCTCCTTTCATATGGGACTAGATATCTTATTCTATATCCTATCCTATATCCATAGATCCTATATCCTTTACCATTTTCTTAAACTGTCCAATACTTAGGAGAAAGAATCTGAATACTTTGCATGCCTATTTTCAGTAATGATTATCCTTCTGACAACAGGGCATCTAACTTGCCTGAGGATCTAACTGTAGAAAAAAAAAATGCATAAACACTCTAATTTTCAAGAGGAAAGGAATGAGCCATACTTTTGCTTCAAGTATTTCTAATGCTAATAATATGCTTTTCACAATATATTGACCTCTTCAGTCATCATAATTCTTAGGCATTATGTAATCTGTATTGTATTCCTTGCAACACAATTAATTAAACAATTCCATCATGGTTATACATCAGAAGTGATACACTTAGAAAGCAATCACAAAATAACAATCGTCATCTAACGTGTTGTAATCATACAACAGGATCCTATCAAAAGTCCTTATGGTACTATCAAGGTATATTTACTTTGCTACCAATCTTCTAGACCCTTTTGCTCCTCGGTATCTGATGGCCCATTTACAGTCTAAGTCTCTGCTGATAAATCTGTTCTAGTGTTCTTTAGAAGACCTGTTTTGAATTTAAAGCTAAACTGCGGTATACTGGTTTAGTAAATCTAAACTACATGAGAACTCCTTAGTTTTCCATGAATTTATTAATATGAAAACTTCAGAAGTGACAGGAGCTAACATGAACTGGATTAACATTCACCTTTCAAATTATCAACCTTTGGGTTGGGGATTAAGTGGTAAAGGGGATTAAATTGTAAAGAGCTGGATTCAGTGGATTTCACATTACCTGTTACCACTGTAACATGACATCATCAAGCACTATGAAGTTTTCAAGGCACGGAAAGCTCACTCAAGTTCTATTCTTTCTGATACTGAAACAGGACTCCTGTCTTCACTTGAAACCTTTAAAAAAACTGTTCATCAGTTAAACTGCTTTTAGTGCAACAGCAACCAAAGGTAAACATCAAAACTGGGCATCAAGTTAAGTATTTCCTTCATTCTGGAACAATGTTTTAAAAACTAGCAGAAGAAATGCATCTAAAACTAAAAATTTAAACTATAGTACTCAACAGTAAGTGAACTCGCTGTAGTTCAAGACTAAATTGAAAGGATGCAGATAATATATGTGCCTGGTGCCATCTCCTGGTAGTTTAGAGGTAAAACCATCACAAATATCATTAAATGTTTTCCTACGTATCCTTTAGAAAAACTTCAGGTCTTCGGGGAAGGGGGAAGAACACAAAAGATAGAGAGAGAAGGAGAACTGAATGTTGTTCCACAGAATTAGCTTTCAAAACTCACAAAATCCACAAAAAGTTATTCCACTGTACAAGGGGGCAGTATCTGGATGTAGCTTTCAAGCTAAATGGTGTTCTTACATTGACTTAAAAAAGGAAACATCAAATCTCTTTCATTTTCTAGAAGAAATAAGTAGTCACTTGAGTAAGTCTAATTTCAAAATACATTCAGTACCACTGATATCACTTAAAATGAAAATTAATTTTAAAAAATCCTACATGGTGTTCAAACAAAATGAGGAAGTCCCTTTGAGAAGTCTACTCATCGTATTAGAAGTTATAGTGCAGTTTATTAGCCCACGCTGACTCATTTTAAAATCAATTTATTTTAATTAATACTTAAAATTCAAGACAATCTTTGCCAGTTGCACCACTCTTTCATTGCTGTTGATGAAAGAATACAGTATTGCTATTTGTAATATCTCACGGTTTATGTTTTCAAGCATAGTGTTAGCCCACTTGAAAAGAAATGTTATAGTATTTTACAGCTGACATGAGGTACCTGTACTTATCCTGCAAACTTCAATGCTACAAAGATGGTAGAAAACAAAATTATCCAACAACAAAAACAAAAAAGAAAACAAAATTAGCTTGGTAATAAAATGCCTGTCGAAAAGTGCAGATTTTTACATTAATTCTGGAGTTAATTCCAGATTATAATAAATCACCAAATGAATCCCGGATGAGAGCCGTGAAGACACAGTGGAAGGCAGTAACGAAGCTCACACACAGCACAGTGATTTAAAGATAGCAAAATGATTTAAAGATTTTGAAGATTTAAAAGCAACTCTTACATAAAGGAACAGTGATGGTACTTGGCTGTGCTGCTGGTCTGTGGCTGTGTCCATGGAAATCTTTTCCTGGGAACCACCCAACTGCCACACCCTCCGATAGCACAGAAACTAAACAGCTGACAAAAAAAAATAAGTTTCGCCAAAAATCATGGAAACTCAGCCAACTGAGAACTGCCTCACCCAGCATGTGATCTACAAATTCCACAAGATGTGCTGAGGAAAAGAGGGAGCAAAAAGTCTAACCTGCAGAATCAGAATGAGCTCAACATCTGCCATGAATTTTGAGTGCTGGCAACTAGAGGGATGGGCAGCATTCAAAAACCCTAAGAAGAATCAAAGCAATGCACAGAAAATAGGAGGGAAGAAGGCAAAAGGGCTACCTATTTCTATGGGCTCCTAAGTACAGAATCTCCTCATGAAGCGTGGGAAGAAATGAATCAAAAGAGCTTGAGATCTCCCAGAAAAGGCGAAGCACTAACGCTCTGCTGGCTAGAGTAAGACTTCCTTTCTCTGCACAGGAAAAACTGGTTTTACTGAGGCTTAATATGAAAATTTGTTAATGCAACATGAGGGCTTTTGTAGCAAACAGAACTTTCATTTTATTATTTTGCTATGCTGGAAGGACAGACCTGTCCACATCATCCTGAGGGGAGGGGAAAAAAAAAAAAAAAAAAGGAAAAAAAATTGGGAATGAGCTCTACAAGTGGATTATGTTTTCTAGTCTCCTGAATGACTATGGGAATGTGACCTGGGTTGCCTTAAAAAAAGTGAAGGCGTACCAGTGATTTGGATTGTCCCAGGTTCATTGACAATTGCCATGGGGAAGCAATCATTAAATGTTGCAGAAAAGCCAAGCTAAATAGGGGACATTTCCTTCCACAGAAAGAGAATCAAAAAAATTCTGTCATAACATCGAGCTGTAATTGAGAAACAGAGCAATGACTAAAGAATCGTAAGGGACCTAAATTAAATACAACTGGGATTTCACATTCCTTATGAAAATTAAGGTTTTAGCATGAGATAATTAAAGCAAGGATAGCCAGCTCATGGTCTGCCAGAACATATAACTCAGCCTGTCATCCTTGTTCCTGAGAGTCCCTCAGAGTTGGTCAGGAAGCAGGCTGTCAGCCACACAAATCATTCGCTAACCCACAGCAGCCTCCCTGCTGTTCTCCCTCGCAAGAGCCCCGCAGCCTTCCTCCTGTCATGTAGCTGGACGTGCCCGAAACACAAACTATAGGCATCACCATCACAAGGAGCATGCCCGTTGAGTAACATGACAAAAGGACTTATGTACATATGTCTCCATCACGCTTGATTGGGCTATGGTCAAGTGGTGACTGCAGATTAGTTACGTGACAGATATGCATATATTCCCTGGGTGCCTTGGATGGGGGATATTGGATTGACCTGGCAGAGAAGCTGGGTGACACCAGCCTAAACGAAGTGAAGAAAACGAAGACAAGGGTTGTGCAGCTTAGGACCTCTAACAGAGAAATAAAGATGAGATAACTGGAGAATGTGAAGGGAAAAGCAGCAAACACACATTGCCAAATAACTAAACCTTCACACAAGTGAATTACTGGTGGGGGGAAAGAGAGGAACATCTTAATGACACGAGAAGAAAAAGAGAGGTGAAGACGAAGAACATTCTTGTAGAAGAAATACAATGGTTAAGAAAGACACTACTTCATGGACTTAAAAGACTGAACTCTTCAGAAGTAATGAATCAGCCATGGAAAAATAATGTTTCAAAAGACAAAAGGAAATATTAGGAGCTTTTTACCACAAAAGAAATTCAGAGGTATTGAAATTATGCAGCTCTTACCATTAGATTAAATTACATCATATATAGAAACGTGAAGAAAAGTAGTGACACACTGTAAAAAGGAAATATATTTCCCTAAAGAGAGAGAAATATTAACATTCCAAAATGCAAAGGGTTTTGGGGTTTTGGGTTTTTCTGGGAGGAGGACATCAGGGCAGAAATCAGTGTTAACTGCAATACAGAACTGGGGATAGAGAAGTGAGCCAAAACTCTGTGAAATACCGGGTGCCAGGTTCACTGAAGGAACTTAAAGAGTTTTAACAGAGATACTGGGGATCACCACCACCTCTCAACACTTCCCAGATGAATCTTGGGAGAAATAAAGAAGATGCAATCAAGTCTGTTGTTGGTAAGCGTATCTGCCCGGTCACATCAACAACAGTTTTTCAAGCCATCAATACTGAAATACAGTGAAATGAATTTGGTAAACCAAGAAGCATTTGGATTTTTTTCTTCCATTTAACAGTAAAACAGCTGGAGGATAAACATGCAAATATTAATCATAAGCTCTACTATTCTTACCTGGCCCCATGCAACAGGACTTTCAAGCTTTTGTATTTATCACAAAAATAAGCATCTCTCAAAAAATCTGAGAGGAAGCAAAACGGATGAAAAGCCAAGTGGGAAAAAAAAGAGGGTTGAGACCATTTTGGGACAGATGAATAACAGCATGATATTACATAAGGTTCGAAGCAAAACAGCTGATATTCAAAGCTCTCTAGCTTCTAAAAGCTAGGCTTCAGATTAAAAATGCTTCTATTACCATAGGCTTTGAAATACAGCACTCTTACTCAGACAATATTTTATTCAGAAGACTAATAACAAAATCACTAGTGATCAAGACCCAGAATAAAGTTCTCTAGGTTAATAACTAAATTATTCAGACCCTTTCAGAACTTCAGCACATGATTTCAGGACTACACTATTTGTTTTAATCACAGTAGCGTGAATGTTGAGGCAAACTGTACTTCCTCTTAGAGCAAATACTGGAACCAACAGAGTGTCTTAGCTTTTGAGAAGTATTTTATTATGACAAAATAAGCTATCACGCCAGTGATTCATTCTTTTAGCAGCTGGCCTACTGCACTATATAATGACCATACGGTTCTTATCCTAGGTTTAAAATACTTCTGTTTTGAATATCACTTCATTCTAAGGCTGATCAGTTTGTTTCAAGGTCAATATGGCCATCTAATGTAAGTATGTCTTAGATAATAACATCTATTCATTCCAGACACTTCAGAAAAATCATATTCAGGGAAGGATTTCATTTGCAGCTCTTCTTTGCCCAACAAATCTGTTCACTTTGCACTTACCTGCCTGTCGATTTATTTTACCAGCTGACTAACTGGCCACCTAGCAACTATCCCAGTAGACTATGGCTTTCCCTCTTCGTGATACTATTTAAATGTTTCAACACTTCACATTTACTTGCTGTTTCACTCGGTCTCTCTTACCTGCTAACCTCTACCAGATTTTCCTCCTTTTGATAGTAACCACTAGCGGCAGTGTCTTCCTTGACGTCCCTGCAATAAATAATTACGACATCCCTGTAATAAATTATCCCTAAACAACAGAAGTGCTTTGATCAAGCAGCAACTCCTTTTCAGCCAACAGGGGTGGGTACGTCCAGAGAAGTGAGCTTGGGGGTTCCCTGCCTTTCTAAATGCCTCTTAACCCCTTTATTTTTGCATTACCCGCTATCCTATGGATTTAAGGAGAAAGTGCCCGCTTTATCCTGCTTTCCCAGCTTCTCCCTGCCTGCAATGCTTACAGAATAGACCGGTTTATTTTATAAAGCTACTACGTGATTTACGCACTAAATGCTACCAAAAATCACCCACGCCAGGTACTCGCCTCGTTTCATTGGTACCTGGAAAGTATAATTTCTAAGTTCAAAAGCACCTTCACCGGGACGAAAGCATCTTAACACGCTCTGAAACCGAACTTTTAACAGCATTGCCACGGGGAGGACCCACTCCACCCGCAGCCTGCGCTCCCCTCAGCCCCGCCACCACAGGTGGCGGCCCGGCCCGGCCCGGCCCCGCCCCGCCACAG
>VYZM01014754.1:256236-285554 GCA_013398915.1 Dromas ardeola
TTCGTCCTTTACCCTACCCTTCGCCAACGGACCTGAAGCCGACGGAGGGGAAGGACGACTCTTTGTTGACCAGGCTATGCTCTTTCCATAGAAACAGAGTCCGCTGCGGAGCAGAGAAGGTTGTCCGGGTGACTGGGCTGGAGGTTTTACCTCAGGCTTGGCCCCACCACAGTGCTGTGGGAAAGCGGGTGGTATCCATGGTTGGCAGCGCTGCTGGGCTTCGGCACCTTCCCCTCTGCTGCTCCACCCCACTTAAAAGGTGTCAGGGCCAGCGTTAGCCCCGTTGTGAGCCCCCAAGAAAGGAAATAATGGGCTTGCTGGGCTGTAGGCCCTGGATCTAACTGCTGCCCCCACAGCTGGTGCGGCCATATCCAGAAGATGCTCGGCCTGCAACATGTCCCTCTCCCCACCTCTTCTGGCGCAAGAGGGACGTCTCACCATGCCAGAGGCCTGCTATGGAGAAAAAAGCCTTTCAGAAAGAGCTTGTCTTTCAGCCCCTCGCTCCTGAGCTTCACCAGGAGGAACAGGCCGTTTTCTCTTCCCTCCCTGGTGGCTTCCAAGCGCTGTGGTCCTGCCCCCAAATAGCAGGTCCTGCCTGAAGAACTGAGTAGACCCGAGCGAAGACTCATGGGCCACACAGCACACCTGAAGTGTAGGTGGGCAGCTGGTCACAGATGCTTTTGAGGAAAGGATCTCAAACGCGGACAGGGTCCTGTAGAGCTGGAAGAGAGATGACCTCTCCTCTGGGGCAGCATGCAACACGCCATGTCCAGCTGCGCTGGAGAGCAGGGTGGTTACGGAGCAAGGAACTGGGGATGAGGAGTTGCCCTGAAGAACTGTAAACCTTCGAGAGAAGGGGAAATGGGCAGGAGTGGTTTGGACAGCACTCTCACCCGTAGATGGTGCCATAGCCTCACGCTAAGGGGATGTTGTTGCATCTGATGAGGTTGTATTCCTGTTCTGCGGCCTCCTCCTTGCCATGTAGGGTAGAAGAAGGATGTGTATGCTTATACACTGGACTTGTGTCTTTCATTGTGTCTCTAGTCAATTCGATTTACACCAACCATGGTTTCCTCTTCAAGTTAACAGTTGAGAGCTTGAGCCTTTCACTAGAAAGCTCAGTGATGTCAGGGTTTAACTGCTCACCTCAATGAAGCTGCAAACCTTACAACACTGTAAATTAGGTCACTTCTGTTTTGACACCTAATACTTGAATATCTGTATTTAGAAATGTGGTCCCACATGCCAGTACCTGCTCAGGCATATGCTCTGCAAAGAAAGCACCCCTTAGTGAGCAAACCCAGCTTCCTGTCAACTATTCTCTGATGCAACCTTTTGGATTATGAGACAGAAGGCAACAAGCTTATGAAATAAATCATACGAAGTTTTCACTGAAGAAAGCAGAAGAAAATTCATAACTACGTAAATTTCCCTCTGACATTAGGGTAAGCTGCTCCATATAAAAATAGCCAAAATGTCTGGTAGCTCACAACAGAAAATGTGGACTGTTTAAATCTATAAATGAATGTGCTTTGTTTAACAGAAGGGAAATGCAAACGGGATCTCAGGTATTTCATTATTAAGGGTAAGGAAACAATAAGTAAGTAAATATTTCAAGCACTGTTGCTATGAAATGTCACACAGCATTGCAGCATACCTAGGCTGACTTGTTGAACTTTAACTAATAGTTATATTGTATTAATGAATGACTATTTAAATGCCCTTGTTTGCAAGGTTACTCAAGAAAAATATTCTCACTTTTCTAGATAGTAAGCTGTTGTAAACTGACCTTCAGCATTCTGAACTCCTGTTCTCTCCTTTTTTTCTTGATACAGCCTTACATTTTGTGAGATTTCCATGAACAAACAAATCCAATGACTGCACGCTTACGATAGTCACCATCCATCAGTGATGGATCAAATGATTTCTCCTAGTTTATATGTCACTCAGAATGATAGGTAAAATCCTTTTTTAAAACTGGATCTGTAGTCATGCCCCTTTCAGTCATTGCAATTCAAAGACTTCACAAACCAGGTACTGCTTCCCATCAGTATTTTTAATGAAGCTCCGTTGTAAGTACATTTTCTCCCTTCTTCACCAACGCATCTCAGATAAGGCTCAGATCCTACCTAGGGAAATTATTTTTGAAAACTGTTGGTTTGGGGAGGGTGAGAGGGGAAGGCAGAGATCACCTTTAAGGACCAAAATCGAATGTGTTGTGTCAGAAATGTCATTCATAAAGCAAGCCAGGAAAACATGTATCTTTTTACCAGCAGAATAGAATATAGCCCTTTTTTTTTCCTGTACTGCACGGAGGCTTTTTTCACTTTCATTTCAAAATACAAAAAAAAAAAAAAAAAAACCAAAAACAAAAAAAAAAACCACCAACCTAATCAGAATCTATTTTTTAGCAAAGCGTGTTACCTTTTGATACTAGCTGCAGCAAGTCTTCTGTGCTGTTTCGAGGAGATAGTGTTTGAAAGGTTGAATAGAGAGATCAAAATCCAAATGCTGCAGATGTCTTTCCAGAATAGGCAGGTTTTTTTCTCCACCCTGGAAGAGAAGAATTCAAAAAAAAGGTGTCTCTCAGAAAGCTAGGTCCTGCTTTGTCTGAGCTGCTTGCCTTTATAAATAAAACTTGGAATATTTTACAGATGACAAAGTGACCCTGCTCTAATCACACTGGTCCACACTGGAATGCTGCTGCAGCACACTCACAAATCACTGCCACAGTTTCTGCCTGCCTTGACTTGAAACTCTTCACAGTGCATCTATAATACCATTAGGTCCTGCAGAGCCAGCCAAAATCAGGTCCCTTCGTTATGCTTGGGTCTTCGTTAGAACATTACAGAAAATGAAAGCCAACACAGACAGATCTCCTCCCTTTTGTTCTCCTGCAGGCCTTACATGATTCATGTTCTCTAGCATTGTGTCCTGCCAGCTTTCATTTTAGTGTGATACTTTAGACTGGTATTGTGTGTCATGTATTTTAATGTTTATTTTTATTACCTTATTCATGGATACAAATGCAAAGACATTAGAAAATACAAAAATAGCAAACTCATGCTGATGGGTATGAATCTCACAAAAGGAGATGCTGTTGCTTTGTTTCATTGTTGTATGGGTGTTGTCCTCTTCAACTAAGTGACCACAGCTCTTGTTTGGATTAAACGTTTAAGGCTATTTTCTCACTGCAATTGGAATAAATAGCATGGACATCAGCCACAGCTTAAATATTCACTTTCATTATGCCAGAAGCCTAGCTTTCTGAAAGTATCTGAATGTTCCTCTCTTTCCATCATCTGAGACATTTGCTATTTGGTGTACAGACCATTGGGTTTGGATGCATTGTTTTTGATGGTGAACTGTACACGGATGTGGAAGGAATAAGTTTTATGCAAAGTTCAGTCATCTACATTGCCAGGCGGTTTCTACGGTCATGCAGTGATGGCAATCGTGGACTCTACATTTCTGAAGTTCTTACTCCTAGAGAACAGTTTATGTCCCCAAAAGAATTTGTTATGACATGTCTACATCGATAGAAATTTCTAAACCTTTCTTTATACTTGCTTCTGTTCTGATACTGCCAGTTACGGTTCTTGTGCTACAGCTTTTCTTAATATTTCTATAATGAGGGGATGGTTAATAGTAATACATTATATTGCACTGCCATAGTTCCATAACTGTATCTAAGCCATATACCTCTATAAACATAAGGCAAGACAGCATGTCTGTGAAGCTGTCACAGTATTCAGACTGGTATTTGATCTGCTGTTTGAAAGTGCCACATATGCAGCTTGAAAAAGTAACAAAACCACATCGCTAGTTGAGCACACAAATGTATATAAAAATACATAAAATGCATATATGTGAATTTGTATAAACAAATGCAAACAGAATATAAATATAGTTAAGAGTATGTCAAAAACTGACTCACTTTTGCATACGAATTTCTAGGGCTCCTGTGATGCAATCTGTAGTGCAAAGTAAGAGGAGGGATGATGCTGACCTGACTGCAGAATTTCCGAGAGGACAGCTCGGTAAGGAAACAGAGGGTGGATAACAACACGGGGACAATGATTCTGAAAGCACAGTCAGGATTTGAGGTGGGATGTTAGAAGAATCTTGTCCATGAAACTTCTTGCCTTATTTTATCACCTCACTTTAAGAGGAGAGTATAAAACCCCATTAAATTCATTTCAAATCCCACAAAATCTCTATTGACACTGTGTGCAGTCTCAAAAGACCAAAAGAGCCATGCTTGAAGTCTATCACTCTCACCAGTGAACCAAGCCCCGATCTGAAATCTGTCTGTAATGAATTCCCTATAAAAAGAGCCAAAGAATTAAACTCTCTTTATTTTGCCAAACTGTGATCTAACCTTGAGAACATTTCAATGGGTAAACTATCTTGTGATCTTAAATTATGCCCATTTTCAGATCTTTTAAGGAAAAAGTTTATATGATTTGGAAAGAGGCCCAAGAACTACTCTATACACACACTCAAACCAATGTTTAACAGAGAAAAAAGTTGGGTGGTCCAAGACTTACTTTAATGAAAATAACAATCATATGGAGATAGACTAATATTTAATAAAAATATTTTTGTGAAAAGCTGTAGATAGATGCGTATTTTTATTCTTTTAAAAATAAGGTTCCTTAACATAGGCATTTTTGTCAGAAATCCTGCAAATCAATTTCATGCCTCAAAAGGAGTAATCTGGGTATAATGCAGAGACGTAGATGAGACTAAGGTAGGTGTATATCCTCAGCCAGTGGCCACCTAATATGTCAAATTGAAAGAGCTAAAAGACTTAAATTTTTGGCTTTGTGTCTTCCAGGAAAAAATGAGTGAGGAAAACCAATTCAGTTAAAAATAAGTGTCTAACATTTTAGATTTCTGCCCTTGTCTTTTCACTGAAGGGATTTGCTTTATTCAGACTGTACAAGTAACCCCTCAAAACTCTGCTTTGTGACCTTAAAATTCGTTGAAAAACTACAATTAACTGCATCACCATACTGAGCTGCAGGTACCTGTACAAAACGATGCTAGCGATTGAGTCCAGCCCAGCCACAGGATATACACCTCCTAGATATAGCCCCCATGTAATGGGGTTTACTACATCTGCATCCATGGTGAGTCCAACCTGCTGGGCATAACCAAGGTACAGTCACAAGACTTTTCAGGATTTGACCCTGGATATAGCCTCCTAATTCATGAGCACAAATTTGAACCAAAAAAGGGGATATATATTTATAATTACTTAAAACAATGCCAAAACCTTTCAGAATAACTTAGCATTATTCTTACATTTTCACTGAATTCAAAGGAAATAGGATCAGCCAGAACCCAGTGTCATTTAAAACACTAAATATTGTGCAATATGCATCTTATAAATAGATTCAAGTAAGTACGTAAATAAAATAACTCTCCGTTGACTGTGACAGGGTGATAATTAATAACACACCCATTGCAGCGAGATCATGTTGGTTGCCTCCCTCATTGTGGCATAACTAACGACCCCATCTTGCAAGCACCTATTTCTGTGAGAAATCCCTCTGGTTTCCATGGCCCCCAGACAACGCTAAACCTTTCCCGCTCTCGGATATTTGCCGTGCTGGGTCAGAACTGACTATCTGCGGGAGACAGGAACGCTGCATCTCTCTAGAGGCTCGCAGTCCTACTTGGCAGGACTGAACATGAAATTATTGCTCAATGCACTATTTGATGTTATAGCTTCATTGTCCTCTTCAAGCTGCCTCCTGTGTGAGAAGCAAAGACTTGGCAGCTATAAAATACTTTTTAATGCGGGGAGTTTCCCATGTACACAAGTCCTCTAGCAGTGCCCCAGTGGAGAGGCTGGCCAGGTTTCTTCAGTAAATGCTACTGCCATTAATTCTTTTATGTCTTTAGCACAATTCATTTACAAGTATCAATGGAAAATATTAAATCTTTGAAAGCTTGATTTTACAATAACTGTTGCGAATACTTCACTAGAAGAAAAGCAGACTACTAATAAACCTCTCACACAATTCACAATTATTGTCCTTGGAAATCGTACCTGAGTTCGAAGTGCTTTTATGTTATGAATATTAAATTACTGATTTAGATCTGTCAAAATGTTCTGACACTTTCTAAAAGAATCGTAGTACCTATTTACAAGTGTCCGAAGTGGAACACTTGTAAAAAATAAAACGTTAATTAATTTCATTTTGCTTCTAAAGTACTTGTAAAGGCTTGATTAATGAACCTGGAATAGAAAAATTAATATTTTTCAATTACAGTAAACAGCGATGAAAATTATTTCTTTTTCTGTCTTGTCTACAAGACAGACTGTACAGTGTCTACAATTTGAGTGTACTACAAATTTAGTTGTATCTTTAAAGAAAAGTGGAGGTAAAAATAGACATCATTATATATGGTCTCCACAGGTCTCTATGACCTCCCTCCTTCCTCCCCAGGGCTGAAAAGCTACATTTTATTTGGGAAAAAACCCGACTGAATTATGTCTGAGATGAAAGACAGTGAGAAAAAAATAGGTGTCTTTCCCACACTCAGTAATTGGGAATCCTGCCTCCTTCTAGATTACTTTTTAATTGAACCTTTGAGATAAAAATGCAACTAATTATGCCATTTAGGTTGCGGAAGCATATTAATAAGTACACCACAGCATGAACTATTCATAAAAATACTACAGACTGGGGAGCCATAAAAAGAGATGGAAAAGAATAACCTAATTAGAAAGTTTATCATTTTAATGTAGACAACTTAATAGGAAATGCCTTGTATACCCAGATATGCTTTCTGTCCTAAATGTCAGTGATTCTGATACAATGGTGGTGGGTGGTAAACAATGAGTTTTATCTTTAAAAAAAATAAATCATTTAATTATTCTTCCTTTATGGCTCTGATTACTTGTTGCCAAACTACATAAAATCCTTTAACAAGTTCAGTTTTGGAGACTAGGGGAGGGAGCTGTTGTTTCAAGCAGAAATAGCAATCAAAAGAGAATTAAAACATCATAAGTGACAAGTGATCTGCAGTAATTTTGTAAAATCACAGCAGAATAGTTTTACATGTTTGTAGATTGCATTGCTGAGCTCTAAACAAAGCTGTGGTTTCGGGTGCTGTAGCGGTGCATGGCAATAGAGCTATAAAGATCCTCTCACTTTTTTTCCCCTGCTAATTTATGTGGGAAAGTTTTGTTTGGAAGATTTTATTCTGCCTACAATTATTTGTGACAACTGCCCAGTCAAGATAAAGATATAGAACGTTTGTATTTGACCAGGAAATATCAGGCAGGGAAACACAGAGCCTGAAGGATGTAAGTGGTCGCCCATAGCTTTATCCCAAAACAGGGGCTATGCCCCAGCTACTCTGAGCTGCCCATGCACGGCAGGAGCAAGGGAAGAAAGGAGGTACTTGCAGGGTTTCCCTCATGGCACAGCAGAAGACCTTATAAGGCTGAGTGCTGAGGCAATAAGATAGCAGACAAAAATCCGTAAATAAAAATGCAGCAATGATTCACAAATTTACATATGAAATTATGGGCTTTAGACTAATTACTAAACTTGGGAGTAGGATTTTAGAATTACTATAGATAAACAAAAAATATCAGCTCAATGCTTAGGACAACAAACAAAATAGTAATTGCGAATTATCAGAAAAGGGATCAAGAACAAAGCAGAGACCATCCTTACATACTGTAACCCCTTACACCCATATTTTGAATGCTACAACTTCGGTCAGTCCTGTTTCTTCATTCTGTCCGTCCCATACCTCCACCCGCTTTCCCCCAAGATAGACTTGGAAAAGGTTCAAAGAAACAAGATCAAAGGTATGGAACAGTTTCCATCTGTGGAGCAGTGAATAGACTGGAACCTCAGGCTGCAGAAAGGTGTCTGAGGGAAGATAAACCAGTCTGTAAAATCATAAATGGTGTGAGAGTTGTTCCCTTTTTCTTCCAGCACAAGAGGTAGGGAACCTCAGGTGAGGTAGCAGGAGGCAGGTTCACAACAAATTAAAGTTTTTTCCAGCATGTGAATTTGTAGTTAAGACACAGACCTCTTAGCCACCGGATTCTGAGAAAGGTCAGGTGAACCAAAAATTAGGAGAGGAACTTGACCCTATCATAGACTCCTGAGTCTTAGAAGAGCATTGACATGGCACATCTGCCAGCCATTTATATATAATGAAGATGCAAGTTTACATGCCATTTTCTGTGAAGATACTTTTCCCGCAAAAGACTAGAGATCTGTTTACAGTATTGAGCTGGGCCTGCAGATACAGCATTAAATACTCATGGTTCCTTCTTTGGTCATCTTGGCAAAATACCTTTCCAGTGGGCACCTATCAGATGAACGCAAAACATCATTTGAAAATACCACCTAACATGCAACATTTAAGTGTTTTACACAACGCACAGCATTCATAACCTAAGTTTTGTAGCACTTTTAGCTGTCTTGATGCTTGCCTTTTCTTTATATATTTGGGCTCTATCATTAAATTTATCCAGTTCAATTCCTGAACAGGTTAACTTTTGCAGTATTCTTTCTTTCTGTACAGGCAGTGGGACTCCCAACTATTCTTCCATTTGTCATAATAGGCATGCACTCCATTTTTTCCTACAAAGAGTGCAGATGTTTCTTTTACAACACTCAGTCCATTTTTGTCCTAAACCTTTCACATAGAGCCAATTAAGAAGGATGCTGAAAATGAACAAACTAAGGCCCTGGGAATGAACCAAATATAAAAAAAAAATCAATGCTACGCCAAAATCTTTTTTTGCAACCATGTACAAGACTATAACAAAAAAGGAAAACCAAACTGAACAAAATCATTGTTGTCATAGAGGGGCCAAATGATCTGCATTCTCCTCCTGTATTTAAATTTGGGTGGAGATGAGAAAAGACAGTTGTAGGTCCAGGTGTTGTTTGTCCAAAAAATGTCAAATAATCTTTTAATTATACTGCTACCTGGCTTTTCCCTGCTATATTGATTTAGGATATTAAAAGGACATCAGTATTCGTATGTACACCTCAGATTTGTGTGTGTTTTATATCAGGTCTCAAGCCCCACTGATAATCCCATTGCATTAACCATGTCATCTTGTCTGCCTAATCTCATAGCAATACCAGTAACACCTCTAAATAAAATTGAGGCAGTTCTGTTCCAGGCTTTCTGCCTATTTTCTCTTCCCATGGCAGAGGAAGTCACGATGACTGCTCCTGCTTCCTAACGCACTGCATTTGTATTTTGTCCTTGCAGCAGACTGGCGTTCTGTACCGACCTCCACATTTTTTTTGCAACAATGCTTGCATATGCAACTGAAACATTTCTCATTGCATTCAAAGCATATGGTAGGTTCACTATCTGCCACAGAAGCGTGCAGTCTCAGCATTGGTAACCCCCTGTCTCTATAAACCAGTTTTGCCAAGCAGAGGAGTTACACATTCCAGCCATGCATCCCCATCCGCATCCTCCCCTCCCCAGTGGCCTTTCTACTAGCTCAGCTTTAAACTTTCCATTTCAAATGAGATCTATCCCATTTTATATTCCCCCTTGCTATTATAGCAAAACATTTGAAAAGGAAGACAGAAATCAGGTATTTTACTTGCATATAGAAGAAGGGCAAATTTAATCTGACTGCATATCCTTCTCCCCTGTTCACCTGCACTGTATCCCATTTTCCTGCCTTTGAAGTGCATCCTTTTCAGATCTTTAAACAGCCTTGGATAAATGAATCTGTTCTTGCAATGATCTATTATTATTGGTGTCTGAAAGCTAAAAAGATGAGAAAATTTGCCAAAGACCCTCGAACAGATGGAATTAGTGAGAAGGGGATCAAGGGGCTAGTTAGCTCCAGGTACCGCTGTCTGGATCACAGCTGTGGAGAGCACTTGCAGCAAGCGATGCCCAATTGCTTGGTTCCAGTGTCTTGGAGCGTCATCCTTCCAGTTGTAACATTGATCAATCAACTGCCAGAGTGAGACTGCAAGGGTACTCACTCATCTTGAAAGAAAACAGCTTTCACGTTGCCCAGCCAAGCGTTACGGGATATAAGATGAGGGGCATGCCTCAACAGGAATAAACCACAAAAATTCAAACCAACTCTGCTGCTTCTCTGCATTGTGCTCGGCAAGACTTAGTTCTTTCCTGACAGTTTTCCACAACCCCGTCAGGATCAAGGCCTTTCTATATCAGACGCTATTTTCACATCTAAGAGAGAGTTTCTGACTCAAAAGACTATACTGAGGGAGAGCTAATAAAGAAAACTAGGTCCTGTTTCTAAACCAGTCAGCAGGACAACAAGCGTGTCTTGCTAGTTTCAATTTTCTCCACACAGATACTAATGATACTGTAAATCGTTTTTTATATATTATATAGACAAAGGAAAAGATTCATCATAATTTTTTCCTATTTTTTAATAGTCAGAATAAGCTCCTTCCTGTCAGTACACAACCTCAGCAGTGAAAGAAATCGTTCGGGTGCAGGTGTGCTTCAAACAAATGTTTGTTCTCAGAACAGAATTTTCTGCCTCGGCATCTGACACACTGCAGTTATATCAGAAAAATGCACACGTAGACACACACACACACACACACACACACACGCAGACACACACACACTTCTTTTAAAACCAATTTTGTCAAGTCACTGCCTGATGTAAGAGTTAGTGCTACGTGAGGAGGCAAAGATAATTAGCCAGGTAGATTTTATCAAGGAAGAGAAGGCTCTTAAATTTGTGGGAGACAGAAGAATCGGACCTACTTTATGTGTATACTGGGGCTTTCATTTGATGTCTTCCTAAAGGCAGTGGCCAAATTCTGTATACAGTCAACGTCGAAAGGCTTTGTGTATTTTCATACTTCTTAATTTAAGTGCTTCAACTTAGGTTTCAATATCTCCCTCTCGAAGCAAAATCATTTCTCACAGCCTTTCAGACAGACAACAGAAAATGGAAATAAGTACCTTCAAACTCACCCCTTTCTAAAATCTTAAAATCTCTATTCAGAAACACTTTAAAAATCTAATATGAAGAAAGAATGAGGAATGGTGGCTTCTCCATCTCTCATTCTCTTCAAATCCAGACTGGCTACCTTTTTAGAAGATAAGCTTGAATGAAAAACACGTTATCTCCAGGATTCAGCATAGAGATAACAAGGCAAAGCGTAATGGATTATCAAAACGTGCTGCTCTGACGTGATCTTTCTTCTTGTGTCGGAAGGAACACGAGTCAGTGAAGAGGTGCCCGTGCCGAGGCTGGGGCTGCCTGGAGGAGCTCCTCAGCTCTGGGCACGTGCTGTAGCTGTGCCCGACTCCTGCCACGGCTGGAGTCCCCTCCCCTCCTTCCCCCTTTGTACCCTGGTTTCTACGTGAAAAAAAGTGCGCATACAGGTCAGGAAAGAGCCATGAAACATTCTTGTCACATCCTAGTGAGGCCAAAGGACCGCAGATGACGTTGCAGCATATACCTGTGTAGCCCAGGTATATGCTATAGGCCCCATATTTCATTTTGATCCAGATAAGGATTTAATTTTAAGAGCTCACTTTTTCAGAGATACTTCAAAACCTGGAAGGCACTACTGGAATGCAACCCTGTATCTGTTTGTAATGATTTGAATAGACACCTGGATTTAGTGGTGCTTTATTATTATTACAGATCACCCACCAGATGGTTTAAATAAAAATACGTAAAATGATAAATAGCTTATGAATTCTTCATGTCACTTTAAAAGTTTGCTTTTCAGAATTTGCATTGTGCGAGTGGTGCCTTGTGTATGTTTTTTGTTGCTGATTCTCTTCTCCAGTTTACAAACCACCAAATCTACAAGCTGCTTTCAAAATAATCACATCTACCTGTGGAGTGTGAATACTCCTGCCAGTACACATGGGCATTTCCACTGCTTTCTCGTTCTACAAACAGAAATTCACTGGAAAGTTAATACAAGGCTTTCCATATGGAGCCAAAAGGGAAATTTGGGGATTTTCGTGGAACAAATGGAAATTATTATTATTTTTTTTTCTTCATTTAGCTCTAATTAAAATTAATGTAACTTTGGCTCATACTAACACCACTAACAGTACGGAAATTTGTAGTTCAAACTTCCAGCTTGCTAAGCTAGATGCTGCTGCACATACGGTATGTGTGATCACTAACTGTTCCCAATAAAAGCCCATATGGGCTATAACAACTGCGCAACAAAGACAGTGATGCTTTAGCCTCACTTCTTGTTGTTATTAACTTGATCCTCACTCTACTTTTAAGTAGGAGATACTGGCTGTCTAACATCTATTTTACCCTTATGTATAGTCTCTTCTTACAGTCATCGCAGCTCCTCTACTAACAACCACTCAGGTCATTTTGCCTTTATAACCTGGATTCACACTGCTGTCAGCAACGTCCCCCTTCCACTGCACCGTGCTGGCAAGCCGGCAGGCTGGCGGTACAAAGTTATTTTCTTTTATGAACAGAAATTTAAACTTTGTTCCGAAAAGGTCCAAAGCCTGACTGCTAAACAGCATCCAGCAGAGGCGTGAGCTGCCATCAGACCCGGATCTAGCTGTGGCAGCACATGCCCTCTGGGTTGTGGCACTGGCAGTGGGAGGGAAGCAGCCGGGATGAGCCGGCGGACAGTGCTGGAGAGATGCCTGCAGACATAGGGGATGCAGTATCACTCAACATACTGTGTCTGTTTGAAATCAAAACACCCTTCTGGCTGAGAATGGGACGTATATCTCAGCTCAGCAAAGACTTCCAGTAGAATAGACCATGTCCAGCCTTGGTTTGGGGAATAGCAAAGGGAAGATCTGTATCCATGTTATGGTTTGGCTTTGGTGTGGTGCCTGGCATGCGAGCCTGCACAAAGTGGAGACAAGACACAAGGCCACACGGACCATTGGGTTGAGCCAGCATGACTTGTAGCTGAAGACATAATTTCTGGGAAGTGAGTGGGCAGCTAGGGAAGACATGCAGCTCCTGGCATCAGGAGCCCGTAGCCCTGGGCCACCAACTCACGTAGGAACAAGCACTACTATCACTCTTCATTGTTTTAACTAGAGTATCCTTCCTTGCTGCATTGCTTGCAAATGAATACACCAAGATATTGTTGCAAAATTAAATCCAAATGCAGAAAACACGTCTCCCTGACTTGTGCTTTTCTTATCAGCTCCTTCAGATCAAATGTAATTCACCAGCCCTTTCTTGCAGCCGTTTTTTAATGACAAAAGTCCTATTATACGAAATCAGCGTGACCAAGAACCATGCATATTTACCAGTCTTCTCTGAATATATCATATTTTTACTACTTCAGTGGCATTAATAACCATTGTCATACCATGCAGTCCTTTGGGAAACTGCACTACCTGCCAGTAAGAAACTTTTCTTCACATTACTTCCTAAGCAGTCGTTAAGTGTCTTTCACAAAAATAGATACAACAGGAAGCATTCTTCCAGTTCTTTTTTTAACTTGATTTTGATTAGAAGTATCTTTTTTGTTGTTTGCTTGCTTGGTAAGTTCTATGGCTGTTGCTGATAAGGTGTGAAATATTCCCTTCCATCACTTCCAAATTATTTTAAAATCTAGGCCTTAAGTTACACTTCCCCTGAGCTTAATCCATTTTAATAAGTTTTAGATGCTTATTTTGTTTCTATAATTGATCTCATTCATCTCATAAATCTCTTTCCTTGCTTTAGCATACCCTTTGGAAGACACATACCCAGAATACATTAAAAATAATAATTACCACTGGTGCAAGTATAACAGTTTAAAGGCATTAAATTAGAATTAGTGGGTTTCTGAAATGCAAAGCACATGCCAAAGCCAGTTCACTTGCTGGAGAAGACAGGATGTAGGTAAGAAACCGAGGGGAGTCTTGCTTCGGTGGCTGTCCATTTTATGCCTACAGGTTTTCTGCAGGTGTCTGGCAGAAATTAAACACGCTATCTGTAGTTGGAAGGCTTATACATGACAAAAATCAGGGTATCGGTCTACTGTGAGCCAGCCCATTTTTGTACCTAAAAAATATCAGTGAATGCCTATTAGCAGAGTAAGCTCATCCATGCGTTAAGTCATAAGGATGTTTAAACAGAGAACTGCGTCACTTAATACACAAGCAAGAGTCAGCGTACTGTTCTCTGACCAAGATGAGGAAGATTATTCACAAATAGTTTGCAGCTTATGCAACACTTGTGCACGGTCTGGTTAAAAACTTCTTTGAATGTATCCCCAAGTGTCTTAACAAAGTCGTCACTTCTTCCTTCTCAGTCTCGACAGCTGAGCAGGAAGACGGCGATGGCCTTTTTCCCCCAGGGCACTGGCACCTCTCTCAGACCCTTGGTTTCAAGCTTTCCCTTCTCCCCAAGTCTGATCTGGTAGAATTACAAAACATTTCTCATGCAGAAAGGTCTGGTAGTGGTTGGGCTTTCCATATTTTTGTATCGCTTTTACACTGGTGGTATCTGAACACTTTATAGAAATTTCATATTTCATTCTCCTGACAGGGCCACCATATCAGAAATTCCATCAACCCTCTAGAGCTGCCCTTCCTTTCACAAATGCACTTTAAGCTGAAAACAAAGATTTGACCACATATTCTGACAGCTTGTATTTTGTTACTTTCTGTCCTCAAGTGCTGCATCTTTATTATACCGACTGTAAAAAGGGATAAAAAAATAGAACTATGCTAAAGCTTAGTTTATATAACACTAATTTAATAGGGAGCTATTAAAGGATAGCTAAAATAGAAACATGCCCTTTAGCCCAAAACTTAATTTCAGCTGATCTTATGCTCTTTCCAGCATAACAGGAGGCCCACGCTAATTCTGTGAAAATGAACTTAAATTACACTTACTTATTAGCAGTATTTTCATTATGACTGACAAAAAAAAGAGAAGTTTAAGCTTAAATCTTTAAGCAAAAAAGTGTTCCCACAAATATTACTGCAATTAAACTTGCCTTGAAAATTATTCACCCTTAAAAAGCTATTACTTATCAGGATAGTCATAATTCTTTGTGATTTTTTTCATTTTGTTTGTTTTAATACATGTGACTTTTCAGAAACTTAGTCTCTTGACTTTACTGAAATCTGAGTTAAGCAGTTTCTTGGGAGAGAATTTACAATGCAATAGGTGCTCTAGTTTGTGTTAAATTAAGTTTAAGTAACACAGGTGATCTCATGATCAACATGACTTTTAGATACAAAGAACCCACCACCTACAATATCTTTTGATAGCTCCTTCCTTATGGAAGAAATTCTGTGCTTGAAAATACAGCTTAAAAGGCCACCTTTGGCACATTACAACGTCAAAAATAAACTGAAAATTTCGTATTTTTTTTCCACAAAAAAAAATTGTAAATAAGAGTAACTAAAGCAAGAAAATTAAATAGGCTAAACTACAAACACAAAGGCTTTTATAAATATAATGGGAACAGAAGTGAAATTGTATATAGACAGATATATAACTACATGTATAAACTTACATATGTAACTATATACAATACTAGTGTAAAATCCAGAAACATTCAAAAAGAAGGCAAGATGTTGTACAGCATTCTTACTGGAATTTTAAGAGATGTCATCCAAAAAGCAAGGTGGCACATCTGGTCTGTGGGGAAATAATGGTTTATGAAATGCTTTTAAGGGACTGGCAAAAGATGCAGCGCAGATAAGGCTAAGGTTCACGACATCAAGATAAGGTCCTGGTCTTGGTGGTAAACCCTCTGCATTCCTACTGGCACAGACAGCCTTGCAAGAGGTAGCTTGTTGTGAAAGACCAGTCTCTTAGTTGCTCCTCTATTATTTTTTCTACAATCATATTAAAACTGGATTATGGCTTAATCTTGCTTTTATTGTCTCCCCTTTGCCTACACAGTAGCGCAGAGAGACTGTTACTTCATGTTTTGAAATGTTTTCACAGTCACATAGCTGAAATGACTTTTTGTTTGGTAGAGACCTTAAATTCATGCGGAGGGAGAACAAGAGGAGGAATAGACGTCCACAGAAACCTGGCAAGGATGCAGAGCCAGCATCTCAGATGATGAAAATGATCCCCTGGCTTCCACGGTAGAACCAGGTACATCCGTAACAAACAGGCGTGGGCTGTAAACTGTAACCTGCTTTAACTCTTCTGAGCTCGTATACAACTATTTCATATTTGTAGAGGTACTACACAGTTGGTTTCAGAAAAATAGCTAAGAGTTATTGTTCCGCCAGTTAAAAATAAGTTCTATGTGACAGTTTAAAAATCAAAAAGGGACCAAGAAAGCATGGAAGAAGCAGCCCTAGAAATGGATCTTCGCTTTCCAAATCTTACTGCAGTAAGTGAAAAAATCTTAGCGACAAAATAATCACTGACAAAGAGCTCTGTTTCCCCAGAAAAGGTATTGACTTCTCTGAATGAGTCAGGGGTCACTTGAAAATGAGGAAATACCTGCTGTGGTGACCAGTTCTGTGCACTTTATCACAAGCTGTAGGAATTTCCCATAATTATGCTTTGCAAGTACATTACCATCCACATAACAAACATATCTAGATATTAAATGTGAACGGAGGTATTTCTGGGATCTTTGAACAGGGAGAAAATGTAATGCGATTAGAGTTGCTCAGAAGATAGCCATAAAAGAACTTCCTGTTTAAAAGGATGTCCTACCAAAAAATAATAATAAACAATAACAATAATTGGGATTTCTACAGGGCCTTTGACCCAAGGCACTTACAGCACAAAAGGGGAATTCCTTTCTAGTTATCCAGGGGTTTGGTTTGGTTTGTTTTATAATCAGGGACTCGAGGGCAATGCTCTAACTTCAAGCCGTGCCTCTTGGTGGGGGACGCTGCTGATGTTCACAACACCGTCAGGGGTGCTGGAAAGACTGTGCCTGACACAGACAGAATGCCCGTGGTCATCCATCTGCTACGATATAATCAAAATCCCTCAGGGCTGACACAGGGAGACTCGCTTTGCTTTTTGCGCTTTTCTTAGAGGGGTAACCTGTCCCATTTGAAAGATTTGAAGGGATGAAAAAATGGGGAGGCCAGAACATGCCCAGTCTGCCTGGAGTCAGAGGGCGTAAGCGTGGGACCCAGCTTCAGCTCCTTCCTCCTCCTCTTCCAAATTTCAAGTCTGAGCACACTCATGTGGACTGTTGCTTCTGTTTAAAAGCAAATTAATTACAGGCATATTGTAAATGTGAACAAATTAAAACCCTCTTGCTTTGTGTATTTGTGTCCTCTGGTTTGAATTTCCTGAGAGAAAATGGGCAATTAAAACTAGACGCTTTGTGACGCAGAATTTCCTAACGACTGTAAGTAGCCGTGCTAGAGCCGACACATGGCTGTGAGAAGGCATCATCCAACCAGGCAGCCAGAAGCTTGTAAAAGAATAATTGAAAGGATTAACGGGGAGTACCATATGCTCACAATTTGGATCTGGCCACAGGCAATACAGAGTATGCAGAGATTTCTAGTGCAGCACAAGGCCAGAAAAGGTCATGGGTGCTGGTATCTCTAGAAGCCAAGAGAATAAATCTCAAATGAAAAAGATTAGCAATATGTAGGACATGGGCGTTACTTGATGAAGGATCTGGACAGATGAGTCCTAGAGGATTTTGCTGCATCGATCCAAGACATTTCTGCAAATCCAGCTGTGAGTGGCTGAGGGCAGATCAGGAATTGTTCCTCTGCCTCACACACCACTGTCTTCAGCCCAGTTTTAAGCTAAAACACTCCACCTCTGTGGGTTTGGGGCTAAAACAAGGACTTTTAACTGTAGTGTTGACAATGAAGACATGTATCCCACACTGATGCTGTTGCAGGAGAGCAGGGAGTGCTGTTGGCAGCACTGCCAGGAGCCCCTACCGGCTCAGCTTTTCAGGTCCCATGGGAGATGGAAGGATTGTCTTGTTAGGGCAGCGTTGCTGGCTTACCACAGACTTGGTGTGTGACAGTAAGCGCCTGCTGTATTGCTACACCCCGAGTGCACACAAGTGGAGTCATGGGAGAGGAAACTTCTTCCAGATCCTGCCCAGACACACAAGGGCTGTTCACAGCCTGCCTTGAAGAGGAGGTTAGCGCTGCTTCTCAGAGGCTTGCATTTGTTGTACATCTAGATTGTAGTTGTACATCTAGAAACAACACACCTGAAGAAATAAGCCAAATAAAAAACAGAGAGAAGGTGTTTACTGTCAGTATGTCTTTTTACTCTGAGATAAATGGTTGAACTCTTCCCAGCATATCTGAACACCAAAGACAAAGCTGCTTTTGCGACAGAAGGTTCAGTAAAGATGTGGGACTCAACTCTTTCGCATGCTGAACTCTGTTATCTGAGCTCACAGCCAAGAACAGGACACACACTGGGAGAGCCTAAACACTGACAGTACAGCAGAGGTAAAGCAATGCTTGCCTGCTATATAAGGAATAGATCTTCAGGCTTGCAATCTCAGCAAAAGGAGGAAGACGTACTAATAAAGTACTATGAATACAGAAGTGTTTATAGGACAGGTTATATAACACTTCTGCTGGAGCTTCATGCCTTCCCCTTCACTGACAAACACAATGAAATGTTTTATCTTACTGACTCTTTATCTTAAAAGGAATCTAATTTTAAAGTCAGAAACTGGGACAATATCTCATGATTTAAAACTACAAATTAGCAGTCACATGAGCAAAGCATTTGCTTTTCATTGCATTCTATTTGCTCTTTCTACAACACCTTATTTGTCCCCCCAAATAACATGCATTTTTTCTGTTTGCAGAGTATGCTAAAAGCAGTAGTATTTCCACAATTTCAGAATGCACTTGAGAGAAGAATTTATATTTTAAAAATGCACTAATTGGAGGAATACACTAAAAGACTTAAGTACTTTTTAAAGATAGGTGGGGTAATAGATGGCATCTGTTCTTTGCAAATAAATGTCAAGTAGCAAGCCTACGAGCTTAAAATAAAAGATGAAAACAGCTGCTAAACAAAGAGGCCAGAAGTTACAGTGGAATAAAGTCTTAAGCCTTTTCTTAATATACTGTAAGGAAGACAGTCTGGGTTTGCCTGGTTAACATGAGTAGATGATAGTTAGATCCCCATATAATCCTGAAGTTGAAAGAAAATGCAAATAAAGTGACACTTATCCCACCCCATCCAGAAGAGTGAATACAGTAATTACGTTGCTGTCTCAAGTAGGTTTAACTGCCATGCTAAATATGACTGCACGTACATTTTGAACGTAATAAAGTTGTTGCCATTTTCTCCAGAAAGATGCGTGTTATAATAAATAGATCTGCTACCTCTAGCCTTTAAGGACAGTTTTTCTAAAGAGTTTGATTTATAATTGCTCAGTCCTGTGCCAGAAAGGAAGAGAAGGCCAGCCACGTAGGAAATAGCCGACAAAAAGCCCATGCTGTGGGAGTGCATCCCTGGAGTACATGCATGGGAGGGAGCCAGCTTTGTAGCACTGCAAGAGGTTCAGCTGGCAGCACACCAGGAACATTTTGCTCCCAACTCAGAATGAGTATGGGAAGAGGTTGGAAAATACAGCACCTTCACAATATGTCATTTCTCATTGTAACTAAAAGCTGTCACGGCTTGAGGGAAGAATGTAGGAAAAAAGGAGCAGGAAAGAAAGCATATGGAAAACACAGGAGGAGAAGACAGAGTGTGAAATAGGGAGGAAAAATAAGTAAGGAAAAAAGGGGGATAGAGTGGGTAGACAAATTAAGAGAGCATAAATAGGAGACAAGAAAAAGGAATAGGAAAGGAGAAAAAGATCAAAGACCAGGCTGTTTTTTCGAGGCATTAAGCTAGAAAGCAGCAGGGCTGCTCTCAAGAGCAAGTGTAAATGTAGTCAAATCAAATGCCTGCCCAAGCGTCATTTTTACCCACCCATGCCTTCTGTTAGGTTTTACTGACCACACATGCCAGCGTCTCCATACAGAAAGACTGATGAGGTAGAATGTGTCAGGGCCCACAGCAGGGTCTCAGCTAGGAGGTGACACACAGCACCTGGGCACAGCATGCTTTACATATTATTTCCATTGTGAATGATACCATCTCGTCCTTTTACAGATATTAGAACAGCTAATTTGCACCACTACTCCCAGTTTACTCTGGCAGTGGTTTCCCTGTTTTCCACAGGACTGTGGTTTCCCCATTTCTTCAGCAGATACCTTTACCTGCACTTTTCTTTTCCTTACCATTCCTCTTTCATAGCCTGAAAAACTCAAGAGTTAAAGATGTAAGGAGAGTTGCTCCTCGATTCCTACCAGGAGCACAAAACCAGCTTTCTTCCCTCTCCTCCCCAGGGCGTGGGAAGCACTGGTCCCCAGTACTGCCCCAGGGCTGCCGAGCAAAAGAGGTGATGGGCAGGGAAACCCAAGCTGGGGGCAGCTGAAACACCTGGCCTCAGGCTGAAGTGCAGAGCTGGCCAGGGAACAAATCCATCTTCTGATTGCATTTAAGGTTTCAAAATCTGTTTTTGTTTCAATGAGGAATTAAAACAAACCCTTTCAAACATTTCTGTGGAACAGAATTGTGTTGAAACATCTGTTTTCTAGCTGAAGACACTTTTTATTACTCTCTCTCTCAGTTAGGATATGACCAGGGACTCTGTCCTAGATCCTTCCAATTAAATATTTTGTTAATATCTCCATTACATATTTCAGCTACACCAAAATAGCATAATTTGTGCATTGATGACAAAAGTATAGTAGATGAGGGAGGGAAGAGTATTGAAGCATTTAAACCCTCAGTCTACTGGTGAGTGGGAAGAGCAGCTACAGCCTTCAAGAGAGGAATAAAAGGGATCATGGCCAGAAGCCTGTGACCTACTTACAGTCAGTACTGCCTATCTTGTCCCTTTGTCCCCATCATTCTTCATTATCTCTGCCACTTGCATTTGCCATAAATTAATCTAGCATTGCTGCCATCATGGGAGCAAGTTTGGATTGCACCTCACCTTTCCTAAATAGATCCACTTCCTCTGTTATTAAAAAAGAGAATTAAATAATGCATATGTCTTCCAAAACACAGGAACTCACTGGCATTAGTGTATCAATGCTGTTTGATGATTTCTTGAGCATGCATTTAATAGAGACCACATCTGCAAGGCCACAAACTACAGTGCCATTCCTCATATTAAACATTTATTATTCTTTTGCCATTAACAGCTTCTTTTCTTCCTGATTGTAACTGTGAAAGACCATGAATTTTTTAAATGACCTTTTCTTAAAGTTACTGCTCAGGTATGTTACATATGAAACACTCAGTAAGTCACAAAAAATTCTTCCTTTTTGTCTCTATTGTGTACATACCTACAAATAAACTACCTTAACTCCCTTAATATTGAGGGACTCAAAGAAAGATGCCATTTATTAATTGTTCATTAAAAATAATTTGGCTGATGCCTGATTAAAGGATACTCCACATGCACCTTTTTCTCAGGAAGAAAGGAAATATGAAATCAATACATGTTTCAAGCTCTGTTTCACAAGGGTTAATTTAATTCTTGGCGATGAAACTGAAAATTGTATCAGATTCAAAGAAAAGCAGGGCTAAGAAAGGACGAACCAAACTGCAGTAAATGCAACCTTTGTCTGAGGTCTTGGGGCGAGACGTGAACCTGTTGTCTTCTGACCTGCTGAAAACATTCCACATGGGAAAGAACTACTAGGTATTGGGGTTCCAACCAGCACCCAAAACCATGCAAAAAGGACGCTCAGTGGAGGCAAAAAAAAAAATATAAAATCATAGAATGGTTCGGGTTAGAAGGGGCCTTAAAAGATCATTTAGTTCTACCCCCCCTGCCCTGGGCAGCGACACCTCCCACCAGACCAGGCTGCTCAAAGCCCCATCCAGCCTGGCCTTGAACACCTCCAGGGACGGGGCAGCCACAGCTTCTCTGGGCAACCTGGGCCAGTGTCTCACCACCCTCACAGTAAAGAATTTCTTCCTAATATCTAATCTAAATCTCCCCTCTTTCAGTTTAAAACTGCTACCCCTCATCCTATGACACCACTCCCTGATAAAGAAGGAGTTTCATGTTAAGTATGTTTCATGCTAAATATTTTTTCCACTTAAGTTTCACCTATAGAAGTAATTTGGCTTTGTAAAAACTTTTTCAAGGGGTCTGTTTAGGCACTCGCTGTTAGAACCAGGAATATGAACCTACTTATTCTTATCGCTGCTTCAGCTCAAGTAAAATCAAGTAAAACAAAAAAAAAAAAAGGGTGATATTTAAGTTTTGTAAGCTACCCAAATGAGATAGTACATTACAGTGAAAGTTATTTTGAAATATTTTTAAAAAAGAATTGTTGCTAAGGATTAAGACTCTACTAAGTAGTGAACTGAAGACTCTTGCTTTTTCTTATTGTGGAGTCTGAACTTTAACTTTCCATGGTTGTTTTTTCTATCTCCTCAGCTGTGGAAGTCTTTGGAGTCCAGTAGGGATTCTGACTGAACATTTTGTCTTCAGTATTTCCTCAGAAGCAGAGAACATAATGTTAGAGAAAGTGTTACTCACTTCTGTGATCTGTCAACTCATTCTAGCATAAGGAATAATATTAAACATTTCCCAGAGAAAAATAGATTTCAAGTCCATGAATTTGGACAAACTGTGTCAAATCTGGTATAGGAGCTTGATTTCAAGCATGGTCTTTTGTGAATCCTGCTCAAAGAGTTGAAATTTGAGCTGGACAGAAAGAAGAAAAAAAATCTCTAAAACCTTTCCCAATATGTAAATATTATTTTTTTTTTATTATTCTATTTCCAAACACTGATCCATACAGCTCTTGTTGATGCATCACAGCCGAGCTGAGTTCACATGGTGCTGGGCAGTTCCTCCTCGCCCTCAGGAAGAGGCATGGAGCCAATGAAAGGAGAGAGGAAACCAGCAGCAAAATAAAATCCCCTGCTTTCTTTCGCCCCTCCCCTAAGTAGACAATTTACATCATACAAGTACTTTTTAATCTTACCTCTCCACATACACCATTCTTACTGCTTCACGTGGGAAGTGAAGGGTGGGAAGCATCACAGCAGCAAACAGTACAAACCAGCTTCTCTGAGATATGGACCACATTACTGAAATAACTGGAGAATTCTAGAGCGCAAGAGTATTACTGGGGTCTTTGCAGAAAGCACAGTTTCACTGTGAGTTGTGCTGGACACACAATGCCTTATTGGACTCGCAATGAGATAAGCCAAGTGGAGGACAGAGTTTGGTCTTTGCCATAGATTCAGAGAAGCACTAGGAAGGGTCCCTTCCCCACCAGAGCACAGCAGTCACTCGCCCGGATCAACCACTTTCCTCCAATGTCACCTGTGGGGACTGTGTGACTGCCACAAGCAGGAGGCTCTTGTCTACCTCACGGAGTATTGTTGGTGTAGGCTGCAAGACGTTCCTTCTCAGGGGAAGGTATAATAGGCAGAGAGAGCATAGACTGATTTTCACATCCTAGCCTAAGCTTGGTAAAATCAAAAGGTTTAAAAATAAAAAGGCATTTTAATACGATGGGGGCATCTTTACAGGTCAAATTTCTATCTACAGCTCACTTTTAGAAAAAGTTCATTTGAGAAAGGTTAGGTTTCACATTTGTGTGCAGATGGGCACTCCCACTATTGAAAATGATTAAGTCAACATTTCCAGACCTAAGTTCCTAAACTCATAAATTAGATGTTAGGCCCTTACACCAGATTTCGAGGATTTGCAAGTAACCACAAGCAAATGACTGAAAGGCAGGTTACTCCTCTAGGTGCCCGTGCTGATGCTCCCCTGCCCCAAGCCTCCCACTCAGGACAAGACGATGCCATTTATTTTGGCCATAGCGAGTGATGTTCATTAAAGAAAACTAAAAAGAAGAGATAGCCGAAGAGATGTCAGAAAATAATAACTTCTCAGATCTAGGCTCCAACCAGTTCAAAAAGCTTTTTTGCTGACAGTAGGTTGTTTTCAACACTAAGAATGAAGTGTTTATCTTTATCCTTTGAAGCTGTGCCATTCACACCAATAAATACACAAGAGTCCTGAAACGGATACTTACTAAAACAAAATGCCTGTTCAAAATCAGTATCTTTTTCTATTTCAAACCACACTGTACACAGAAATTCTTTGGAACTTTTTAAAGACAAAAGCAAGAAAAATAAAGGAAAAGAAAAAAATTTTAAACAATTCTGTTCCTGTGCACCAAGCAGTAATGTAAAATAGGAAAGTTATGTCAAAGTGAACCACTAAATGGGTCTGCTTTCTGTAAATCAAGCCAATACAAATTTCATAAAGCTTTCCTTGTTAGAGATACAAACCATCCGTTAAAAGAATAACATTTGCATGCCATAATATTATCATTTGCACCGCTCCAGCTGAATGTGAAGTTGCCTATTGCATTGAAACAACAGTATCAGGTAACACAAAAATGCGTCTAGACTCATGACAGCACACTCCCCAAAGGCACCCTGACACTGGGAACTGAAGTCTTAATTATGGATGTACTGCTGAGATACTGTTTTCTCACAGGCATTAGGTTACTAGTGCATTGAAGTTATTAAATAGGCATCTGTAAAAGTTAATAGCAGTTTACTGTGGTTTCCTAACAAATATAATAATTAATCCTTGCACACTGTGCTTATATTTGGGAATTTAACTTTGTCATTCAGGTTTTACATGACATTTAGGAATGGTTAGCCATTGCATAATTACTTATGGGTATCCACACTTTTTGCTCAATAACTTCTAAATAGCCACGTATAAAAATAGTGAAGATTATGTATGATAAGATCACAATCAACAAAAAAATCAAGACTTGAATAAGTTCCCACAATACTTTTATTGTCAAATTTCATAGGCAACAAATTTTTGAGCATCTGGCAGCTGCACAAATGACAAATCATGCCAAAGCCTTAGCTGGTATCACATAAAGCTGATACTTCAGGGTATGATCAAGGTCACAGTGGTAATTTATCAAATGTGTGACTAGTTAATTTCTGTCATATTAAAATATTTGGATCATTAAGATAAAGAAAGTGAATGCTGAGGTTATGCTTGAGCATAAGAGGTAGAGCATTTACAGGAACCACTCTCTACTCTCTACCTGCTTTCTGATTTCCAGAGAGTTCACAGGTATCTACACAAGTCTCTATCCTGTGACAAGAACTACCTATTCTATAGTATTTATTTTGTAAAATTCGTATTTATGAAGTTACCCCTGTTCAAATTGCTCACAGATACACAGTGTTATTTTATTACCAAAATGAATGGTGTCTGTATTCACCTGATTGATTCAATCTTATTTCAGAACTACAGTGACTTAGGGCCACATTTTGGTAAGAGCCTGGTATCCAACAGCTTTCTTCAAAGCACATAAAAAAGGCATTTTATGTGGTTCATGTAAGCACCATAGCCACTTACTTTTAGAAATAACTTGAAAAGACACCACACCTTGAATTCCACTCCCAACAATTCATTATCCAGTCATGAAAAGAAGAACACATATAGAGATTTCCCACAACTCATCCTGAAGTTTTCTCTTTCTGTCTGCTGCTGTCATTCCCCATTTATGCAAGGACAGATGTGCCCGTCTTCTGTACCCCAAGGCATTTAGTCATGTATCAAAAGCCTTTTTTTTTTTTTTAACCAAGAGAACTCCTGAAAGCTATGGCCATGGGAATCAAAGTAGGGCAGCAGATAACTTTAAGTTGTATTGTAATCAAAAGATGTTCCAAGGCCACTATTCATAAGCTTGAAATTAAAAGGTACACTAACATTTTTCATTCATAAAGAGCTGCAGATGATCCATTACCTCATTAGAGCCCAAAGCACTTGCACATATTTGAATTCTGGATAACTGACTTTGTTGCATTCATTTCATTTTCAAACCTTTCCTAATTATTTGAAAAGCTTTTATAAGCTCCATAATTTCTGAAAGAATTATGTATATGTATGATAAACTAATATACTCTTTTAAAAGAAAGGAGGGAAAAAAGTCCAAGAAAGTATGAAATTAATTCACAACTGAGCTTGAAAAGGTGTTAAACTGTTGTAAGGAATACAGTGTAAAATAGTTTACTGTATGTACTGGGGTGTAAAGGTCAGTATCTCTAATACATACATGTGGAACACTACACATATTGTAAACCATCCACTTCCAGAGTGTGGTGTTTGTCTTAGAGTGACATAAGGAAAAGTTAATTCCTTCTAAGTTTGTGCAGGCAGCAATTACAGAACAGATTTAACACAAGCAGTTTAAGAACAACAAGCTTGAAGGGGTTTTAATTTCATTTTCAGCTGCTTGTAAACCATGTTGTCAGCTGCTTGGGTTGTTGTGTTTTACTATGACTTTCTGATATTCCCCTTCAAGAGGAACTCATTACTTTTTCAAAAAATGCAATGACATGCCAGCTCCTTCCAGCAAGAGAAGACTGCAGCGTGAGCAGGAGAGGAAGCTATGAAAAATACATTTGAATTCAGCTTTTTTGTTATGCAAGGTCATATGAACAAAGAACTAGCGATTACAGCTGCAGATCTGCAACATGAACAACAACAAAAAAAACACTAAAGGAAAGATTCCTGTATTTATTAGCTCTGCTTTTAGGTCTCCCTCACAGCAAAAACACCCTTAAAACCAGGCTTAGCAGCTCAAGTGATAATTCCTGTCCCCCAGTTTCTCTACAGCAAACTAGGATCATACTGGCTTTTGCATGCCCTTCTCCCACAGGAAGAGTTTGCCATGGCTGAAAAGGTAAATGATGAAGCTGCTCAACTATGGCCTGGAAATTTGCACTTAGAACTGAAGACCTTTGACATTAGAAAGGCCCTCCTTCTGACATTTCAGTACAGGCGGTTGATTCAAATTTTCTTGTTCATTATCTTAAACTATTTGTTCCCTGTCAGGGTACAGAGCTACAAACGGGAAGAATCATTGAGCCCCCACTTTCAGAGACCAACAGGTCCTGAGCAGAGAAGTCACGCTACCTATACATACCACCTCTGGTGGCAACACTCAGATTTCAGCTTGAATGCCCAGAGCCAGGTGGCTCAGCTCTTTGCAGCCATACCCTTTGCAATGACTGAGCTGAATTACGAGCCGCTTCCGCTGGTGTCCCTGCTTAGATCCAGTTCTCTCTTTCACTCCATATTCAAGCCAGAGCAAGAGCCACCAGAGGCAGCTTAAAGAAGCTGGGCCCAAGCGCCCAACTAAATCCCCAAGCTATCATCATTGTTGACCTCAAAAGGCAACTAAATTCTTTTCTGTCGCCTTTATGAACTGCAGGGTTTCTGCGATACATAAACCAACTGGAAGAGCACACATTCTTCACCTCAAATTTTTAAACAGATTGATAGATACTATCCAATCACTTGACACAGAATAACACAAAATGTAATAGCAACTATGCGGCCAGAGACATAAATTATAACAAAATGAAGAATAATTTGTTATTACCTTCAATTTGAATTATTATTCAAACAACGTTCCAACATTTCTATAGTTGTTTTCTCTGTATATAAGTGAAAGAGCATATATGTCATAGCTATTCAGACCTCCTGGTTATCAAGCAAGAGAAGGAAGAAGAAAACTCAGGTCTATAACGGACATTATTTTAGAAAAAGTGTTTCCCCAGCTATTCTAAGGAAATAGAAAAGCTGAGGATAATTGGTGTCCTCAAAAACAGGTGAATCTCTGTGGACATGAAGGTAAATATGCTCTCAGGGAGAACTGGACAATAGGCCGCTAATCCTACCCTGTCCACATTTGTATGATCACAGTAGTGTAGAAAGCTACAAACAGATATGCCAGAACTCTATATTTCTCCACACTGGTGATGCAGTTTTCATACACTCTGTTGAAATCTTAGTAATGGGACTCCTTCCTACCCTCATCTCTTCCTCCATCCCTCTGGCCCCTCCAGTGTGGCACTGTTCCACAAAGCCACCACTATGGCTATATTGATATTTTAGCCCATCACAAAAGCCCAAGAGCTTTCACTTTGCTTTCATGTGTTCCCTTGCACTTTTTTTTTTTTTTAAGACTAAATTACATGACAATTTATAATGATGCAGAGAAACCTCATTATCTGAGGTGTGTTGGGAGCCAATATAAATATCAAAGCCTAGAAGCCGTTGAAGTGTTTGTGATATCTTATTAATGCTTTAGTAAGGTCTCCTAGAAAAAGCCTGAAAATCAAACCCACACACCACACCGTAAAGGGCTCATAGAAAAGGCACAATAAGGGACTTTGACATCAATTAATTTGCTTGCTAATTTACAATAAAATTGCCTACTGAAAGCAAGGAAAGGACACATCACAGACAGGTATATTACAAGTACTATGGTGAAATCTGTTGTTCATCATTATTTGAAGTGATGGACTAAGACCTTCTAGAGGGCACATATGATTTAAGATACACACGACAAAGAAAAAGACAATTTATCTTTCAGAAGTACCTTTCTTTCTAAGCCAAAGAGTGTTCTGCTACAGGGGTCAGTTTGAAGAAAGAGTGATAAGATCAGATGAGAGACAATCTTCCCAGACCCTCCAAGAACAGCATACTGGATCTTTACCACAAACCTCTTGTGATTTCCCTCCAAATGTCATAGCCAGCACACAGTTACACCCAGATACTGAAGCGTAAGTGTCTGCTGTGTTTCCACACGATGACCTTCATTCTCTTAACCTGTGGTCAAGACAGTACAGAGGACAGATCCCTGAAAAACGAGACCTGCCTTTTGCTACTTCACCATCTGTTAGTGAAATGAAACCGTAACTTGATAAAGCTTTCAAACAGTGGTCATCTGCAATTCAAGCCTGGCATCACTATGAATGCATTAGCAAAGGTATCTATTTGCAATTCAAACATCTTTTCAAAGATTTTTTTTTTCCTAGAGATTGACCATGAGGGATTTATTTGCTGTTTCATTTTTCTTTAATTAGAAAGGTATCTCTAATCAAAAACAGGGAACAAAAATACTTTCTTCTGAAGCTTAGACTCAATATAATCAACTTACTCTGTCGAATCTGAAAGTACCTTGTGTCAGAAGTCAGGACATGAAAGTGAGAAATTTTTCGTTGGATCTAGAGTGGGAAAATAGTGTTAAGTTTTTTCATTCTTTGTTCTACTATATTTTGCTTCTGATTAGCTTTTGTGTTGAAAATTAACTTCGTTTGAATAAATACATTGCCTTCCTGCTACAGGGAATTACCCCATGTAGAGTCATACAGATTGTAGAAGTGTTTATTTCTTGGAAGCAGTAAATCCAGACCAAGCAGGACAGTAGAGATCGGTTAATTTAGCAGAGATTGGTTAATTTGATCTTCGAAAAGTAGGGTGATTTCTCTTTTTTTT